>CAWUFW010020655.1:0-144857 GCA_963921515.1 Calotriton arnoldi | reverse complement strand
TAGGGTGGACGGATGTCGGTGACCATGCATATATTTGGAGTGCATGGCTAATGCCTAAATAAGGACTGGGATTTTTATGCCTATATAAGGACATGTTTCAGGAAAGCCTATATACGGACACCTAAAGCGGAATACAACACTATTGTTTAGTTGAGGAAATAAATCTTGTGTTTTTTCGTCCCGGTTGTCCTGTACCTTAATTGCAGCTGGTAGGTCTAGACAATCTGTACGAAGCGTATTGGTTTGACTTGAATTTGCCTCGACATGAATAGCTGAGTGAGAGTGTTTGTCCAGCTCGGAAAATTTACCCACCCTTGGCGGGCTCGACAAGCTATTTTTTGCACTATTTTTTATAGTGCAAGGCGAGCTAGATCTTGCCCCGCTTTGACTATCTGCTCCTCCGCTTACCAGATTGATAGAGTCCCTAGTTCCTCTGATTCCAGTTGACGTTGATGTTGACATTGAGGTTGTTTCCCCAAGAGGAAGTAGAGAAATAACCTTTATGAACGATGAGGACTCAACTGGATTGATATGCAGAGGGCTGCAGTCAGTTTTACTTAATAGGAGTGGTGTTTGCAGCCCCTTTATGTTCCCAGTTTTAGAGTAAATGGCTGTTCCAGGGTCCTTCAAGAAGGAACATTTTGTATATATCTTAGGCTGATAAGTGCACGTTTTTTTCCTCACAGACATCCCTTCAATGTTTATGAGGTCGTCTAAGTCCCTTGGCGATGTAAAAGGCGATGGTAACTGCGATATCCGTGGTGCCATTGACAATTGAAGGGGCAATGGAGGGGACAGAGACTGTGCACTATCGGCTGGAATTAGAGTGTCAGTTGTCGCCAGGCCATGAGCTTTATACACAAGTTGCTTCTCCACAGGTGGACTTACGGAAGTGCCCCGCCCAGGTGATGTGAGAACATTTGCCTTTGCTTTTACATTTACATATACATTTGCAGTTGTGATTGTGGTTGCAATTGTACTTGAGGTGGCCTTGTTATGGTCATCATTGTAGTCAGTGTGAGCATTATGGTCGCTATGGTCAACAACGTGATCTTTATCTCGGGTCATTGCCGGTTGCAAGTCCACTTTAGGTTCGAGTTTCCTTTTTTTTAACTTAAATTTCGGCTCAAGTAAGGGTTGCCTAACTTTGCCGGATCTCATTACTCCCTTGCTGCTTTGGTGTTTGGTGTTTGATGTTTTAATATTTTCCACTTAAAAGGACCCCAATAAGGTTGATCACTTTGGCCCCTGATTGGCTCCTGGGTCTAGCTCTTGGCTCCTAATTCTCCTTAGCCTGCTTGACTCCTAACTGAGTCCCTGGGAACGGGACTGTTAATTGCTGTTAATTGCTGTTGCTATTACCGTTGGACACTGATAGTCCTAGCAACAATGATTGAAGCGTCGGAGACGATGACGCTGGAGGTGTTAGAGGTATTAGAGATACTGACACACTGATTCACTTGCAGCCTCGCAGCCTTGCAGCCTCGCAATACTCGCCGACCGCACCCCCCCCGGTGAGCCTAACGAAAAAAGCGAGGATATGGGGGGGAGCACCAGAGAGTAGAGGGAGGCGGTGGACTTAGATTGGCGGGCCTCAACGACCTTCGGGAGTCCTTGTGAGGCCCCCCTCCTGGGGATGAGGGACGAGGGACAGAGGAGCGGAAGCTCGGCAGCTGTACGCGGCATGGAAGAAGGAAAAGGCCACACCCAACCTAGTTGGGCCGCCTCCACAGCGCACCTGGGCACAACACTCCACGGTCCGCGATAATGACGACCGCGCTCTCCGCTCTCCGTTTGTACCTTACCGCTGCCGCGGCTGCTTCTCCGCTCCGTTGCTTCTCCGCTGCTGCTTCCAAAGTCAAGTCCGTGTTCAACGATAACCAGCTACCAAATACTCCCGGCTCCGGGCTCCTCCCGGCTCCTCACTCCTCACTGCTCACTGCTCGCTGCAAACTCACTGCGGTTTGAACACTGTTGGGAGGCAGCTGTTTAAGTGGATCCCTTCCACATCTGCCGCTTGCAGCCCCGAGGACACCGGAGTCAATCTGTGGCTGGGGAGACTGGAACTACTGTATGGGTGAGTGAGTGTGCATATGGCTGTGTCGGTGAGTGAATGGATGTCTCAGTGGTATATGGGTGAGTACCTGCATATGTGAAAGGCAGTGTATGTGAGTGTTGGAGTATATAAGTGACTGTATGTGTGAGTGAGTGATTGTGAGAGTGGCTGTATGGGTGAGTGCGTGCTTGTGTCAGTGACTGAATGGAGAGTAAGTATTTGTCAGTATCTATATGAGTAGTGAGTGTGTGTGTGTGTGTGTGTATTTCTGTATGAGTGAGTAAGTGGCAGTGTGATTGAGTGTTTGGGTGAGTGAGTAGGTGTGTGAGTAGGTCTATGGGTGACTGACGGTATATGAGTAGCTTTATGGGTGTATGAGTGGATATCTCAGCGGCTGTATTGGTAAGTGACTGGCAGTATGAGTGCCTGTATGGGGGAGTGAGTGGATGTGTATGTAGACCTATGAATCAATGAGTGGATATGTACGTACTGGTATTGGTGTGTCAATGGTTTCAAGAATGGTAATCTGAAATTTGGAGTGGGTGTATGATAGGTTATATTTGGGTGTGAGTAGGTGCATCAGAGATTATGTGGATGATGTCATCAGTGATGTCATCAGTGATGTCATTTGAGATGTCATCAGTGATGTCATCAGTGATGTCATTTGAGATGTCATCAGTGATGTCATCAGTGATGTCACTGACCATGTCATGAGTGATGTAATATGTGACATCATCAGCAGTGCATTGCGGGGGCGCGAGTTATAGTCAGCTCAGCTAACTATAACGGCTGAATTTCTCTGGTTTTGTACGAGTGAAATGTCATCCTAACTATAACATCCATGAAACCTGTGGTTTTTTCAGTGAATTTCTAAGGTTTTTTAAAATGCAAAATCCTAACTATAGCGTCCCTGAAACCTCTGGTTTTCTCAATGAATTTCTAAGGTTTTTTAAATGCTAGTCACTAACTATAACGTCCCTGAAACCTCTGTTTCTTTCAGTGAATTTCTAAATTTTTTTAATGCTATTTTCTAACTATGCCTACATAGGTAAGACATGCAGAAAGAGGAAGAAAGGAGCAGAAAGAAGCAAGAGAAGTGCAGAAAGAGGCAAGGAAGGTGCAGAAAGAGGAAGAAAGGTGCAGAAAGACGCAAGAGAAATGCAGAAAGAGGCAAGAGAAGTACAGAAAGAGGAAGAAAGGTGCCGAAAGAAGCAAGAGAAGTTCAGAAAGAAGAAACACAGGTGCAGAAAGAGGCCTACTTTGACTGTACCTTTCCACAGACTCATAAAAACTACCATAATCACTAATCCTTCTACCAAGATGTCTTAAACCTCACTTTTCTCTTGAAGGTTCACTATTTATTGACTGCTCGGAATGTTAGGCGTACCAAATGTAAAACAGCAATCCTGACCATATCACTGTTGTAAGTCTCACCAAGTTTGTGAAGGTATGCATGCCTGTATCTGTGCTTTTACCTAGTGACCCGTTACATAAACCTAAACATACAAATACTTGAATACCTCTGTTTTAAACAGCATACTCTGTAAATTTGTGTACAAGAAGGTGTATGTATTTATTTCTGCTCATAATACAGGGCACATGGGTATTCAATAGTATATTTGAGGCGCTCTATAACACCTGCATACGTAAGACATGTCTGCCTGTGCAACCGAATGAAAGAGCAGAACTGAGAAGATATGGCCACCTATTGGAGAAGCTACCCACTTTTTAAGCTACCATCTTCAGATGCAAAACACATGTGAGAATACATGTACAAGTAGACATATACCTCAGTCACGAGAGCATGCAGACCTTTAAACCTGACAGCTTGCACTTCCCATTTGAGTACAGAATGAGTCGAGAGAAGTACAGAAAGAGGCAAAAGAAGAGCAGAAAGTGGAAAAAGAAGTGCAGAAACAAGCAACAGAGTTGCAGAAATAGGCAAGAGAGCTGCAGAAAGCGGCAAGAGAGGTGCAGAAAGAGGCAAGAGAGGTGCAGAAAGAAGCAAGAGAAGTGCAGAAAAAGCAACAGAGGTGCAAAAAGAGGCAAGATGGGTGCAGAAAGATTTAAGAGAAGTGCAGAAAGAAGCAACAGAGATGCAGAAAAGGGTAAGAGGGGTAGAGAAAGAGGCAAGAGGGGTGGAAAAAAAAGCAAAAGAGGTGCAGAAAGAAACAAGAGAAGTGCAGAAAGAGGAAAGAGAACTACAGAAAGTGGCAAGAGAGGTGCAGAAAGAGGAAAGAGGTGCAGAAAGAGGGAAGAGGGGTGCAGAAAGAGGCACGAGGGGTGCAGAAAGAAGCAAAAGAGGTTCAGAAAGAAGCAAGAGAAGTACAGAAAGAAGCAACAGAGGTGCGCAAAGAGGCAAGATGGGTGAAGAAAGAGGCAAGATAAGTGCATACTGAAGCAACAGAGATGCATAAAGGTGGATGAGGGGTGGAGAAAGAAGCAAGGGGGGTGCAGAAAGAAGCAAGAGAGGAGCAGAAAAAAGCCATAGAGGTGCAGAAAGCGGCAAGAGGGGTGCAGAAAGAGGCAAGAGAAGTGCAAAAAGAAGCAACAGAGGTTTAGAAAGAGGCAAGAGAAGTGCAGAAAGAGGCAAGAGATGCAGAAAGAGGGAAGAGGGGTGCAGAAAGAGGCACAAAGGGTACAGAAAGAAGCAAGAGAGGTGCAGAAAGAAGCAAGAGAAGTGCAGAAAGAAGGAACAGTTGCAGAACGAGGCAAGAGGGGTGCAGAAAGCGGCAAGAGAAGTGCAGAAAGAAGCAACAGAGATGTAGAAAGATGCAAGAGAAGTGCAGAAAGCGGCAAAAGAGGTGCAGAAAGAGGCAAGAGAGGTGCAGAAAGGGGAAGAGGGGTAGAGAAAGAGGCAAGAGGGGTGCAGAAAAAACAAGAGAGGTGCAGAAAGAAACAAGAGAAGTGCAGAAAGAAGCAACAGACATACAGAAAGAGGCAAGAGGGGTGCAGATAGAGGGGTGCAGAAAGAGGCAACAGAGGTGCAGAAAGACACAAGAGAGGTTCAGAAAGAGGGAGAAGAGTGCAGAAAGAGGCAACAGGGGGGCAGAAAGAAGCAAGAGGGGTGCAGAAAGAAGCAAGAGAGGTGCAGAAAGAAGCAAGAGAAGTACAGAAAGAGGCAAGAGAGGTGTAGAAAGAAGCAACAGAGGTGCAGACAGAGGCAATAGGAGTATAGAAAAAGGCAAGAGGGGTGCAGAAAGAGGCAAGAGGGGTGCAGAAAGAGGCAAGAGAGTTGCAGAAAGAGGGAGAGGGGTGCAGAAAGAGGCAGGAGGGTTACAAATAAGGCAAGAAGGGTGCAGAAAGAAGCAAGAGAGGTACAGAAAGAAGCAAGAGAAGTGCAGAAAGAAGCAACAGGCATGCAGAAAGAGGCAAGAGGTGTGCAGAAAGAAGCAAGAGAGGTGCAGAAAGAAGCAACAGAGGTGCAGAAAGAGGCAAGAGAGGTGCAGAAAGAGGCAAGAGAGGTACAGCAAGGGGGAGGAGGGGTGGAGAAAGAGATAAGAAGGGTGCAGAAAGAAGCAAGAGAGTTGCAGAAAGAAACAAGAGAAGTGCAGAAAGAAGCAACAGAGGTGCTGGAAGAGGCAAGAGGGGTGCAGAAAGAGGCAAGGGAAGTACAGAAAGAAGCAACAGCGATGAAGAAAGAGGCAAGAGTAGTGCAGAAAGAGGCAAGAGAGATGTAGAAAGAGGGAAGAGGGGTGCAGAAAGAGGCAAGAGGGGTGCAGACAGAAGCAAGAGAGGTACAGAAAGAAGCAAGAGAAGTGCATAAAAAAGGAACAGAGTTGCATAAAGAGTCAAGAGAGGTGCAGAAAGAGGCAAGAGAATTGCATAAAGAGGAAGAAAGATGCAGAAAGAAGCAAGAGAAATGCAGAAAGAGGAAAGAGATGCGCAGAAAGAAGCAAGAGAGGTTTGCGCACCATTAGTACCAATTCAACACCTACATTTAGCAATAAGTAACAGGTGACCATTCTAGCTCTGCGAGGGGCCTTCCACCATGCTGTAATATATGCTGTTGCATTTTTGGTAACGTTTGAGCCGCTTGAGCTAGAAACAAGTTTTTTTTGTTCAAATCTTGAGATTATGCGGCAAATGATGGATTATGTGGCAAATGCAGGAAATGTATAATTATGCGGAAATCGTAGTGGCCGGACAGTTGCATAAATCCAGAGGCCCTGCTCATACCTCTAACTAGGTCCAAAAGTGCTCCTCTGTGGTTGCTTCTTTTTTGTGTCTCATTGAGTTTATAGTTTAGCTTCTATGGAAACGAGGAAGACTAAACCTGAGGTTACCACTCCACAACTACCATACCACATAATTACTCTCCATAACACATAATCCCACTCCACATAATTCCTATACACTAAATACCACATACTTTCTATTCACATTCCTTCACTGCACAACATGCCACATAATTCCACTACACACAACGATCATCCACTCCACTCCACTCCACTCCAAAAAACATTAGTAAAAAATGTTTACATTTACAACGGCAATAGCTCTAACTCTCGCAAATGCAAGACCTATTGCATTGCAAATGCTTGTTTAACTAGCAGTCGTGTTTCCAGAGTGTTGGAGAAAGGGGGCTGGGCCTCCAACCACCGCTCAGGAATTCCGCTGTGTAGGACTTACATGAGGTACCAGGAGGGCTTCTTGACCCCCAAATTCCCTCAGGAGTAAAGTGGACTTCTTCACCCAACCAGTAGTGTGCCAGGAGGCACGTTTTCAGACTAGTGGAGAAAGGGGGGCGTGGCCTCCGAAGACCTCTTAGCAATGCCACTATGTGGGACTTACTGGAGTTAACAGGAGGGGTAGTTTGCCGCCAAGGACGTCCTTGTGGGCCAACTATCTCTCCTATTGCCTCCAGTAAGTCCCACACAGCAGGATTCACTGAGTTCTGATAGCAGGCTACGCCCCCTTTGCCCACCACTTTGCAAACACGCTTCCTGGTGCGCTCTTGGTTGGGGGATAAAGTCCCCTTTGTTGCTGGGGGTCCTTAGGGGCCAACTTGCCTAGCTGTTACCTCCAGTAAGCCCTACACAGTGGGATTGCTGAGAGGTGGTCTCAGGCCACACACCTTTCTCCACCACTTTTCAAACATGCCTCCTGGCGCACTTCTGCTTGGGTGATGAAGTCCACTTTAATCCTGAGGTCCTCAGGACACAAGGGGACCTCATCGCCCCACTAGCAGTGCGCCAAGAGGTGCGTTTGCAGAGTGGTGTAAAAAGGGGCATGGCCTCCTACCACCTCTCAGCAATTCCACTGTGTGGGGCTTAATGGAGGTACCTGGTGGGCTATTTGGCCCCTAAGGACCCTCATCAGTGAAGGGGACTTCATCCCCCAACTCTAAGTGCGCCAGGAGGCGCATTTGCAGAGGTGAGCAGGGAGGGGGCGGGGCCTCCAGCGAGTTGCCGTTTTTAAATTTTTTTTATTTTAGGAAGTGGGGCTGTGTGGCCCCCCTTCCCTTGACCATTTTGAGTACTGGGGACCCCATCCCCGGGGCCTGAGCCATTTAAAAAAAAAATGAAAAGGGAGGAGGGGGATGCAGCCTCCCTCCCGAGGCCGATTATGGCCCCGGGGACCCCATCCCCTGGGGCTAGTGCTTTGTTTATTTATTTTTTTAAAGGGGAGTGAGGCCCCTGTGGCCCCCCTCCCCAGGCCGATTTCGGCCCCGGGGACCCCATCCCCGGGGCTGTCCTGCCTTTTAAAAAAAAAAATTTTGGGAGGGGGGGTGTAATGAATGTGGCTGCTCACCAACAAGCCACACCCAGAACCCCAACACTCCCTTAAGAGGAGGTAAAACTCAACACTCCCTTAAGGCGAGGTACCTTTCACCACTGCACCTTTAAATAATATACTTTGCACAGCACCCCCAAAAGACAAGGCAATTACACAGCACTTCCTTATGGCGGGGCAAGAAAACAAATCCAAATGTATGGAATATAACACACATAAGTTTATTAATGTAATGTTTAAAGTGGTAGGCCAAATATATCAGTAAATGCAGATTCCCAAATATCAAAAGGACAATTGAAATAAACAATCAAAATAGAATGCAATAAGTAGCAAAGAGTAGAGAATATACAAATAGGATAGGATAGAATAAAGTAGAAATGGTTAGGAACACCTCACGACTGGCTATGCAACATTCTTTCCATCATCAGCTGGGGAAGCCCTTTCAACAGCCCAGGAAGAAGTACCAGCCGGGACCCAAGTTCCGACACCGTCACAGCAGTACGTCTACTCTGTGGTGAACTTCCGCTTGGGCTGCCAAAGCCTCTAGCTTTAATACTATTCAATGTGAGGCGAAGCTTCTATCAAACCTCGCACCCTTCTCTCATGAGAAAGAACCGAGCTGGCCTGTACCAGTCTGCGTCAAGGCCACGACATCGGCTGGCCAAGTCTCTGTATTATGGCTCCGAGGCAGAGTATGCACATTCCACAGATAATATCCAGTTCTCTCTGGTCAGTGAGGTGCGAAAAACAAGTGAGGAGCAGAAATACCTTGAATATGAATCGCAAGCACTGCTGTGTAGGCAGGAGCAAGGCAAAATCAGACATGAGGCCATGTCAAAGCCAATAGTAAGCACTCATAATTCCGTGCACACAGAAGTAAGCCAAAGTTAGAAAGCAAGATGGCATGAGGCCATGCCAAAGCCGATAGTAAGCACTTATAATATAAATGTGCTGTTCTACTCAATGACAATTCTCACTAAAAACAATAAGATTACAGAACAGAAGGGAAGCAGGCATATGTAGGACCATCCTACATTAAGGCTAGGGTGAAATAACACACTAAAATCAGTTAAAATGGTGGTAGTTGGAGGTCATCATAGGGTGCCAAACCACAAGAGTGGCTCTTTCACTACATTCCACCCCATGACCTTCGACTATCACCATTCACATATATCAAAAATTGAATCTATTAACTAAAGGCACAACTATGTTTGAAAACACTGAAATCATAAAAACATGTGATAATCACTACAAAGCAAGTCTTAACTGAAAACACAACTATGATTGAAGCACTACATTTCTTAAATGAAAAACAAAACCATTTAAAAACTACGGGCATATTAGCAAGACCGGCGATAAAATTATCGCCGTTTTAGCGGCAGGAAACTGCCGCTAAAATGGCGATAATGGGCTTGCTAATATGCGTTATAGAATTCCACAGAAGCCCAGGTTAGATGTCCTGCACATCTAACCTGGGTTTCTATTGAATTCTATAACGCATATCAGCAAGCCCATTATCGCCGTTTTAGCGGCAGTTTCCTGCCGCTAAAACGGCGATAATTTTATCGCCGGTCTTGCTAATATGCCCCTACATTTCTTAATTGAAAGACACAAACTGCATTTTGTAATTGAAGGCATACCTACAAGTGAAAAACCTCATTTCACTACTGGAAGACACAAATATAAAACTATGAAATCAAAAAATCATGTGACAATCATTACTGTAAAGCAAGTTGTAACTGAAAACATAGCCATGATTGAAGAATTGCATTTCAGAACTGAAGAAACACAGCTAAAACTGAAAGACTGAATTTTATAACTGTAAAACACAACTGTGAGTAAAGAACTACATTTCCTAAATACAAGTTGAAGCAGCAACTTATGTGCTGAACTGAAAGCACAGAAATAGCTCATGCATATCTGGATACATGTTTGATGGATACACAAAATAAATGAATCAAGCTTTTAAACTCAATAACGCTCCTAATGTCTCAAACAGCTAATACTGGAACTTCTACTGTCAAAGCAGCCAAACCTAAATATGTTGTGCTAAAAAATAAAGGCAACTCCTTCACTCAAAAAAAAACATTTCTGCTGTTCTCCAATTTAAATCTCCCAACATCTTTGTTGTCCTGTTTTCTCTTTTAAGAACACAGTCCTTCTGTGTGAAAGAAACACAGCCTTCTCATATTTTGTTTCATCTCCACTAAACAGTTCATTGGTCTGTCCGGTTTTGGCAAAGTAAATTCCCATCCGGTCCGTTCAGCCACAGGACGTCAGCTTCCACCGTCCGGTGATCACTCCAGGCTTGAGGGGGAGGGGTAGGGAAGGGGAGGGGAAGGGGAGGGGGAGGGAAGGGTCCCACACATACGGGGACAGGGGCACCAAGCACACCAACACGTCGCAGTATGAGGACCTGAAAAAGAAACAAGCATCACTCTTCTTGCAAAACACATTTTTCAAAAAGCGCATGTTTTTCCTGTCCCTGCTTTGCCTTTCTGAAGGTACAATATTATCATTCCTGTCTGCACGGTTCACTGCTGGCTTTGGGGAATTGTCTGAGAATTCTACCCACGCTTTAGCCTCTGAATTCTTGGTATGAGAGTGAAACTCTCTTTTTCCCTGCACAGTAAGAAGGGCTGGGGCAGTCTCCTTCCTGACTATTTCTCCACTCACTGCTGGATACGTGCTCCCTTTAGCAATTGGCAGAAGCCCAAGGCACTCCATCTGCTCTGTCTGCTCTGGTAATTTTCCAATCTCAACACACCCTTCACCTTTTGTGAGATTGATCTGGCTTGTGCATTCTGACAAACAGGACACTGCAAAATCATAGTTTTAATCAAATCTAGGGGAATGTGTATCCCTCTATTCTCTGTCCACCTGCTAGTAATCTGTTCTCCAAAGTGTCCGCACTTCTGATGTGCCCACTTCGCAATCCCAACCAGGTCAGAATCCTGCGTTGCCACTTTAGCCTCAGAAATCTTAGCTTTTTCATCTGTGAGAAAATTAAACCAGTGGTCAAGTGAGTCAGTGGAGCAATGAGCATCTACATGATACACGGTAACTGTACTTTGTGTCAACATGGTCCAAATCTCTTTCCACAATTCCTTGCCCCACACTTCCTTTGCATTTATCATCCAATTATGAGCATGCCACGTGGGAAGCCACGTTGCTAACCCATTGGCAGTGGACCATGAATCAGTGTAAATATGACATGTTCCTGGCAATTCTTGTTTCAAAGCTTGATACACAGCATATAATTCTGCAAACTGGCTACTCTTTTCTTCTCCAGTAGTAGTCAACAATTTCTGGGTCACAGGATTGTATGACACCGCCTGCCAGTGCCTCTTAGACCCTACATACCTGGCTGCACCATCAGTAAACCACACATGCTTCTTGTCCTCTACGGACAATTTGCTAAATGGCTCCCCCCACTTTACAGGAGACTCCTGTATTTCAGGCACATCATGCAACACTTTTGTCTCTTCCATTGGCACCTGCGCCACCTGCTCATGCAACACCACGGTGCCTTTGGGACCTACTCGGGCCCTATCCTGTATATACCACTTCCATTTGATTATGCTGGCTTCCTGCGCATGTCCAATTCTGTGAGTCTTGGGGGAACTCATCCCCCACTGCATTATTGGAATCTCAGGTCTCAGAATCACATTATGCCCTAGAGTCAATTACTCAGGTACCACTAGAGCCCAATAGCATGCAAGCAACTGTTATTCAAAGGGGGTGTACCTCTCTCCAACATCTGGCAGTTTCTTTGCCCAAAACCCTAAAGGTACTTTCGTTCTTCCTTGTTTCTGCCACAAACTCCAATTAGCATATGGCCCTTGTATTGTCACATTCAGTTCAAATGCATTTTTCTTTCACGTAACTTTGTACAAAGGGGCCAAGGGAGGAATGTGTTGTCTCCAAAAACCAAATAAACCAATGAACCTCTGGGCTCCCTTTCTGTTTCGGGGCACTGCAAATTCTCTGATATTTTGTTTCACTTGGGGCACCACCTCTCTGTGTCCCTGATGCACACTCTGAGAGGGTCCTTGTAATTTTGCAGGATTTATCTCCTATCCCTTGCTCTGCAAATGCTCCACAATCCTGTCTAACTGAGTCTGCACTTATGCATCCTGACACATAGAAATCATAGTTCTGAGTAAATCTAGGGGGATATGGATCCCTTCATTTTCTGCCCACCTGTTTGTATGGTCTTTATCTCCTAGGTGCTCAAATGTAATCATGTTCACCAAATCTGAATCGTGTGTCACCACCTCTGTCTCCAAGATTTTAGCCTTTTCATCTGTAAGGAAATTAAATGTTTTGTCATGTACAGTAGCTGTAGCTGCGCTTTGCAGTACATTTTGCCACTTCACTTGGAAATCCTGTTTCTCAATCTCCACCCCTGGACTTTCTGTTGAGACTTGCGCAAACTGTTTATGCAAAACTGCAGTCTCTGTCTGTATATACCATTTTATAACCATTGCTTCCTCCCATTGGCAAATCACATTTTGTCTAATTGTCCCTGTCAATGTATCTTTCAATGCGCAAAAACACAAAAGCATCTGTATTTGACCAACATCTGAGTTTGAAAGTAACCTCTTTTTCCCTGCACTTCCCTGTAACCAAAAAGGGCACATTGCTCTTGGACTGACACACAAGATACACTGTCACATTTCTGAATTGACCGCATGTCTGAAATATTTTGCACTATCTGTTGTTCGGAGTCAAAACACATTGCTGCATTTCTTCTTTGAAAATAGCATTTTTCCATGTAAAGCAAGATTTATCGTTCACTGTCATGTTTAAACTATACCTGGAACCAACGATCGCTAAGTCTAAAACACTGGTCTGTTTATCTCCCTGCACATTCCTTTCTGGCTGAATAACCTCCTCAAAAGAATTAATTAAGACTGTCTGTGAAGCCTGCAGCCTAACTGGCACGTTTTCTGAGCTCACATTTTTCACATCTGACTCATCCCGGCTGGTCAAAGCAAACGGCTTCAGAGCCTGGCACATGCTTAGTTTTGTTTTCAAAGACGTATTTTCAAATTGAAAATCAACCAACTTTTTTTTCAGCTCACTGCGTTCTTTTTCCAAATGCTCAAATTTTTGATACATGTTAAACAACACATTTAAAATGACACCACTGTCTCTGTCTAAAATGTCATTAATCTCCTGCTGAGTAAAATCCTTCATACTGTTCATCGCAACTCCCTGCCTACCAGCTTGAACACACTTTTTCTTTAGTGTCTCCCATTCACGTTGCAACTGAACATATTTTGTATGCATTTCTTAATAAACACTTGAAAGGGATCCAGCCCTTTCTGCCTAACGTAGCAAATTATTTATAGGCACTTTTTACAAAACACACCTAAACACACACTCCAATTCTCACTCAACCCAGCACAATTAGCCCATTCACGGGCTAGCACACCATATGGGACTACCTCCCATCCAAATATATCAATTGGTATCTGAGAGTCTGCTTTCAATTTCTAGAAAACATATTTTTCCCCTTTTTAAAAATTCAACATTCGAATCCTGTGAGTCATGACGCCAAGATGTAATGAATGTGGCTGCTCACCAACAAGCCACACCCAGAACCCCAACACTCCCTTAAGAGGAGGTAAAACTCAACACTCCCTTAAGGCGAGGTACCTTTCACCACTGCACCTTTAAATAATATACTTTGCACAGCACCCCCAAAAGACAAGGCAATTACGCAGCACTTCCTTATGGCGGGGCAAGAAAACAAATCCAAATGTATGGAATATAACACACATAAGTTTATTAATGTAATGTTTAAAGCGGTAGGCCAAATATATCAGTAAATGCAGATTCCCAAATATCAAAAGGACAATTGAAATAAACAATCAAAATAGAATGCAATATGTACAAGTAGCAAAGAGTAGAGAATATATACAAGTAGGATAGGACAGAATAAAGTAGAATTGGTTGGGAACACCTCACCGACTGGCTATGCAACATTCTTTCCATCGTCAGCTGGGGAAGCCCTTTCAACAGCCCAGGAAGAAGTACCAGCCGGGACCCAAGTTCCGACACCGTCTCAGCAGTACGTCTACTGTGTGGTGAACTTCCGCTTGGGCTGCCAAAGCCTCTAGCTTTAATACTATTCAATGTGAGGCGAAGCTTCTATCAAACCTCGCCCCCTTCTCTCATGAGAAAGAACCGAGCTGGCCTGTACCAGTCTGCGTCAAGGCCACGACATCGGCTGGCCAAGCCTCTGTATTATGGCTCCGAGGCAGAGTATGCACATTCCACAGATAATATCCAATTCTCTCTGGTCAGTGAGGTGCGAAAAACAAGTGAGGAGCAGAAAGACCTTGAATATGAATCGCAAGCACTGCTGTGTAGGCAGGAGCAAGGCAAAATCAGACATGAGGCCATGTCAAAGCCAATAGTAAGCACTCATAATTCTGTGCACACAGAAGTAAGGCAAAGTTAGAAAGCAAAATGGCATGCGGCCATGCCAAAGCCAATAGTAAGCACTTATAATATAAATGTACTGTTCTACTCCATGACAATTCTCACTAAAAAACAATAAGATTACAGAACAGAAGGGAAGCAGGCATATGTAGGACCGTCCTACATTAAGGCTAGTGTGAAATAACACACTAAAATCAGTTAAAATGGTGGTAGTTGGAGGTCATCATAGGGTGCCAAACCACAAGGGTGGCTCTTTCACTATAGGGGGGCAGCGTGGCCCCCATCCTGAGGCCAATTTTGGCCCCAGCGACCCCATCCCCGGGGCCAGGCAATATGGTTTTAAAAAAAAAAAAATTAAAAAGGGAGGGGGCTGAGTGGCCCTCCTCCCGGGCAATTTTTGGCCCCGGGGACCCCATCCCCCAGGGCATGACAATGGGGACCTTGGGGAGAGCCCCAATGCCCCCGCGGTCCCTGCCGGCTCCCCGTCTCCTGTGGAGCCGGCATTGATTTTGGGCAGAGGGAGCTGCTAACATGCAGCTCCCTTTGCCCAAAAGCAATTCTGCTTCGCTTCATTGAAGCAAGAGTAGTTTTCCTGCTCTCACTTCCATGAAGCGAAGCAGAAGTTTGCTATGGCATGGCAGAAGCAGTGCTCTCGCCCTGCCATAGCAAACTGTAATGTCCTGGGGGTGGCACCCTGGGACATTTCTAGAGCCGGCACTGGGGGGTGGTGGTCTCCAGGGCCAAGGAGGGCTCCTAGAGGGGGGGCACGCAGCCCCCTCCCATTAGGTTTAAAGCCCCGGGGAGGTGGTGGTCCCCAGGGCCGGGGTCCGCAACAGACCCCCGCATTTTAATTAATGAATGCCCCAGGGAGGTGGTGGTCCCCGGGGCAATGTGGGAGGGCACTAGCCCCCCCACACTTCATTAAATAAATTAAATCCCCGGTGAGTTGGCAGTCCCTGGGGCTTGGGGGGGCCTGTGAAGCCCCCCCACCTATACTTAATTAAAGGCCCAGGGATGTGGCGGTCCCCGGGGCAGCGGGATGTCCGGGTGGCCCCCGCATATCATTAACATTGCCCTAGGTAGGTGGCCGTCCCCGTGGGCCCCCGTACCAACATTAAACATTGCCACCAGGACCTGGCTCACCCGGGAGCTTCAGGAAAACAAAGCGCCGGAGACCGCGCTTTTTAAAAAAAAAATATTTGACATGATTTACGAACCCTACGTGAATCCCGCCGAATACCGATAAATTTTCTTTTTAAAAAAATGGTTTTTTGGGACCCCCTGAGCAGGCCTAGGGGGTCAGGGTTATTTGACACCTGCCCCCTTTTCTTGTTTTTTTACCTTTTTTCTTATCACTCGGTTTAACCGAGTCACAAGATGGCTGCTAACACTTCCTGGTTGTAACTGTTGGCAGCCAATCAGATTGCAAGGCTCGAGATCGGGAGGGTTGGCGGATCCTTCACGTCCATATATAGATTTCTGTAAATATTTAATTTTCTTAAAAACTACTGAACGGATTTACACAATTTAACAAAAAGGTCACTTTCTGAACCAAGAGCTACCTTTCTGCCAAATTTGGTGTAATTCCGCTCAGCAGTTCGGGCTGTAGCTGCGTCAACAGTTTCCTATAGAAATTAACATGGAGAAAACGCGTTTTGGAACCCCCTTTTTTTCTCGAACCCTGCTTGACGAATCACCCAGAAGCTTTCAAGACAGCAGCTGACCTGAGCGCCCCATTAGTTTTGAAAATTTCGTGAACATCCGTCAACCAACACCAAAGATATTAGCAAATAAAAAAATGCTTTTCCTATGGAAACTAGGTCCTAACTATAACTACCTACTGGCGACTGCCAGTAGGTAGTCATATATATTACTTGCAACAGTTCAAAGTGAAGACGCACACTCGAAAGTTCCTTAACGTCAAGCAGACGGTTTATTTCCTCACAGCGTTACGCGTTTCGCCAAACAAAATTGGCTTGATCACACGCCGAGTTAACCACAGTTACGTGCATAAATAAACATACAAAATAAACATAGGACTCTGGTTACACATGAGTCGATGGCCCTGGTAAATAGTCGGCCATTGTGGAGTGGTAAATGTTATGCTGTAAACAAACATTCAAATGCCCAAAACGTAATCAAAAGCAAAATTAAAGCTTTAAAAACGATGTTAAACTTTGAATGTTTGAAGATACACAATGTTTGCCTCTAAAATTTGAATTTCTACGTAAGTTAATGACCCGAGAACAGTGTCGGCCATTGTTAACTAGGTTCTGTTATATATATATTTTTTGTATGTTTATTTATGCACGTAACTGTGGTTAACTCGGCGTGTGATCAAGCCAATTTTGTTTGGCGAAACGCGTAACGCTGTGAGGAAATAAACCGTCTGCTTGACGTTAAGGAACTTTCGAGTGTCCTCACTTTGAACTGTTGCAAGTAATACTAAACCCGGCGGTGGTTCCACCGGGATTACGCACCACCTGGCAGCGGGCTCGATCCCGGAAGGAACCGCTTTGTGGATTTATATATATATATATATATATATATATATATATATATATATATATATATATATATATATATATATATATATATATATATTCACTGAAAAAACCATAGGTTTCAGACACGTTATAGTTAGAAATTAGCATTTAAAAAACCTTTGAAATTCACTGAAAAAACCATAGGTTATAGGAACAGTTATAGTTAGTTGGACATTTCACTCGTACAAAACCCGTGAAATTCCCTTGTTATAGTTAGTTCAGCTAACTATAACTCGCGCCCGCAATGCACTGCTGATGACGTCACATATTACATCACTCATGACATGGTCAGTGACATCACTGATGACATCACTGATGACATCTCAAATGACATCACTGATGACATCATCCAGTGACTGTGTGTTTCTATAAAGTTTAAATATTTTTTATATATATAGGGAAAGGCGTATTGAAGAATGAGTGGGTGTATAAGTGTCTGTATGGATGATTTAGTAGGTGCGTGACTAATTCTATAAGTGAGTGATTAAAGGTGTCTTACTGAATGCATGGGTTACTGACTAAACTGTGTCAATGTCTGTATCCGTCTGTCTGTTGCTGTGTAAGTGGCTGCATGGGTTTGTGAATAGCTACATGAGTGTCTATAAGAGTTATAGATTTGTTGTCTGAGTATCTGTATGGGTGCCTGAGTGTTTGTGTGGATGGGGTGTGTGCGACTGTGCATAGATGTGTGAGTGGGTGATTCACTGGGTGGATGGTTTCAAGAGTGCATCTGTGATAGACTGTATGGGTGGGTAAGTGTGTGTAAGAGTGTGTTAGTGAGTGAATGTATGTCCCAGTGGTACATGTGTGAGTAACTACATATGTGAAAGGTAGTATATATGTGTGTTAGAGTATTTAAAAGGCTATACGTGAGAGTGTGTGATTGTGAGAGTGGCTGTATGAATTCGTGTGTGCTTGTATCAGTTATTGTATAAGAGCGTAAGAATGTGCTAGTATATTTGTATGAGTAACTGACCTGGTGTGTGTATAACTGTATAGGTGAGTAAATGGGTGTGTGATTACTTTTTTGCATGACTGACTAGGTGTGTGAGTACCTCTATGGATGAGTGGCGGTGTGTGAGTGTTTATATAGGTGTATGAGTGCATATGATAGTCCTGTACTGAGTGACTGTACAGGTGAGTGAGTGGATGTGTGTGTAGACCTAAGAATCAGTGAGTGGGTATGTAGTTTTTGGTGTTGGAGTGTCTATGGTTTTGAGAATGGCAGTCTGTAACTTAGAGTGGGTGTATCAAAAGTTATATTAGGGTGTGAGAAGATGCATGAAAATATCACATGAATGATGTCATTTGAGATGTCATCAGTGATGTCACTGACCATGTCATGAGTGATGTAATATGTGACGTCATCAGCAGTGCATTGCGGGGCGCGAGTTATAGTTAGCTGAACTAACTATAACAGGGGAATTTCACGGGTTTTGTACGAGTGAAATGTCCAACTAACTATAACTGTCCCTATAACCTATGGTTTTTTCAGTGAATTTCAAAGGTTTTTAAATGCTAATTTCTAACTATAACGTGTCTGAAACCTATGGTTTTTTCAGTGAATTTCAAAGGTTTTTCAAAAGCTAATATTTAAGTGTCATAATAGTTATAGTTATGTTTCTTGTACTGAATTTCTTTAGTTTTTTATATTTATTTGTAAATATATTATTTATTAAACAATATTGTATATTTTGTGTATTTTGCACAAAAAAAAAATTAATAAATTAAAAAGTAAAATATAGTATAATTTTTTTCTGTTATATTTTTATTTTAAGATATTTGTATTGTTTAATTTAAAAAAAAAATGTTTTTTGGAATCGCGCACCGAAAGCGTGCCGAACGCAGCGCATACGCGTACCCCAGCCACCTATTTAAGGAAGTCGTAAAGGATCCGCGTATGGTATGCGACGGGTGCGTGTTTCTAGACCCGTAACATACGGATATTGCGTGTGTACGCGTTTCCTAAGCGACCGGTACGCAATTCCTGCTCCGGCTTATACGCGACACATACGAATTACCATACACGACGCTTGCGCGGTGGCAGGCCCCGCGTGACGTCAAATACGTGCCCGGGCGCGCTGGGTGCGCGACTCCTTATTTCTCCGTAAAATTTTTGATAGCTCCTACCACTAATTTATATTCTCCCCGGGGACCCCATCCCCGGGGCCTATACATAATAATGGAGACTGTGAGGGAGCCCCAATGCCCCCACGGTCCCGCCGGCTCCCGCGTCCTTCGAGAGCCGGCATTGCTTTTCCACATGGGGAGCTGCTGACATGCAGCTCCCCGTGTGGAAAACAATTTGCTTTAGATATTGGAAGAGAGAGCAGGTTTCCTGCTCTCTCTTCCAAAATCCAAAGCAGTTTGCAATGACAGGACGGGAGCCGCGAGGCTCCCGTCCTGTCATTGCAAACAGCAGTGTCCCGGGGTAGGCACCCGGGACACTGCAGGAGCCGGCCCTGGGGGGTGGCGGTCCCCAGGGCCATCAAGGGCTCCAGGAGGGGGGCCGTGCGGCCCCCCTCCCTTAAATTGCACAGCCCCGGGGAGGTGGCGGTCCCCGGGGCGTGTGGGGGAGCTCAAGCCCTCCCACACAGGATTTTTTTAAAAAGAAGCCCTGGGGAGGTGGTGGTCCCCGGGGCTGCGGGAGGACCGAGTGCCCTCCCGCACCATTTTAAAATGAAAGCCCTGGGGGTGGCGGTCCCCGGGGCTTGGGGGGCCCTTTGAGGCCCCCCATACATAAATTTAACCCCCCCACCATGCCCCCGGGACTTGGGCCACCCGGGGGCAAAATACAATCGAAGCACGGGAGAGCGCGCTTCGATTTTTTTATTTTTATCGGCAGGATCCGCTTACCCTGAGCGCATCCTGCCGATTAAAAAAAATAAATAAATGCTTTTTTCTGCCCAGGGGGTCCTAATGGGACCCCTGAGCAGACCCTAAGGGGTCAGGGTGTTTCTACCCTGCCCCCTTTGTTCGCTTTGCGCACTTGTTTCTGTCCTCGGTTCTACCGAGGGACAAAATGGCTGCCAACATTTCCTGAATCGGAATGTTGACAGCCAGCTGACAACCAATTAACATGCAGCTCGTGATCGGGACGGTGCGCGCAGGGTGCGCTCAGGGTGCGCGGATCCTCCGTGCCCATAGATATATATGTACTTTTACTTTTGATTTTCTCAGCAACTACTGAACGGATTTACACCATTTAACAAAAAGGGTTCTTTCTGAACTAAGAACTACCTCTTTGCCAAATTTGGTGTAATTCCGTTCAGCAGTTCAGGCTGTAGCCGTGTCTAAAGTTTCCTATGGAAAAATGAATGGGGAAAATGCGTTTTGGGACCCCCCTTTTTCTCGGCCCCCGCTTGACGAATCACCCCGAGACTTTCAGGGTAGGAGCGGACCGGAGCGCCCCACAAAGTTTGAAAATTTTGCGAAGATACATCAACCGGCAAGAGAGTTATTTCAAATAGAATGTTGCGGATTTCCTATGGAAAATAGGTTCTAACTATAACTATCTACTGGCGACCGCCAGATAATGATATATATATATATATATATATATATATATATATATATATATATATATATATATATATATATATATATATATATATATATATATATATATATATATATATACTATGAAGATGAAGGATCACAAGAAAACAACAGCCAGCCAGGGCAAAAATCTGGATCCCAAAGGATACAATGAGTCACAAAGAAATAAAATATCCAAGAAAGAAGTGACTCAAACAGATAGATTCTCCAAAGAACAAAAATATATTTCCACTACAACGTTTCAAAAAGCATCATGAGTGAAGATTCCATTTGGAATGTGGAATCAATGCAGTCCTGAGAGCTCTTGAGATATGCAGTAATCAGGTTGTATTATCAGTAATGTTCAGTCCATCTGGATGCAGTGATTTTAAACGGTACATCCAGAAGTTTTCTCTGGAGTCCAGTAGTTCTTCCTTTGAGACATGTTCCACGGGGAAAATCTTCAAATCTGATAGTAAATGATCCACAAGGTTAAAATGATTGGCTACAGGCTGGTCAATTTTCTTATTAATTATTGCCGATTTGTGGTTCCTGAATCGTGTACGGAGGTCATTCACTGTTTGGCCTACATATTGTTTTTACAGCTTTGCCGATTACACTGAATCACATAAATAATGCATGTTGAGCGACATGTAAGATGCTGTCTTATTCCATAGGTCCTTCTCGTAACAGAACTAGTTACTGATGATGTTTGTAAAAGGTATTCACACGTGATGCACCTTTTAGAGTCACAGCAATGAACCCCTGCATTTGTATATCCACCAAACGATTTCTCCACCTTCTAGAAACCAGAGGGACACAGCGGGAATACCAGGAAGCATTCGTTTATTTAAAGCAATGTCGGCATGACGCGTTTCGGCGGATTGCCTTATTCATATGCCTTAATCACCAGTGTTCTGCATCAGTCCGCTTTTAAACACCACAATCGTGCTCCCAATTGATGGGAGCCCAGCTGAGCCATATTAGTTGAGACATGAGTGCAGCCCACATCGGCGGACTGCAAGTCCCAGAAAGCACCATCTTGGCTGACCGGGAGGAGTCTTTCAGACGACTCATTAAATCCCCTAGTGAGTGCTGGAAACATTGAAAAGCGTAAATGCGTGCAGTTTAAAATGTCCAGGTGTAAACACTGCTAAAATAAACTCTTCTCCCTTCGCCATACGTCTTACTGCAACATGTAAGTCCTGCGGTACTGGAGATTCCACCTGAGTAAGCAGATATCTCCGTGAAGTCACGGACCGCGTTTCCCCACAGCAGTACACATTGTCCTTAGTTGCGGGGGCCAAAGCAAATCCAATCCCTTGGTAACACACACAATGGAGCTGAAAGCCCCTGCCCTTGAAGCTTTGGCCACTTGACAGATGGGTCCCCCTAGCGCGCCCGGGGCAAGCAGGCAAAATATCCACCAAACGATTTCTCCACCTTCTAGAAACCAGAGGGACACTGCGGGAAAACCAGGAAGCATTCATTTATTTAAAGCAATGTCGGCATGATGCGTTTCGGCGGATTGCCTTATTCATATGCCTTAATCACCAGTGTTCTGCATCAGTCCGCTTTTAAACACAACAATCGTGCTCCCGATTGATGGGAGCCCAGCTGAGCCATATTAGTTGAGACGTGATTGCAGCCCACATCGGCGGACTGCAAGTCCCAGAAAGCACCATCTTGGCTGACCGGGAGGCGTCTTCAGACGACTCATTAAATCCCCTAGTGAGTGCTGGAAACGTATATATTCCAACCATTACTGCATTTTCGCTTAAAAAGCAGACACCGACACGGGGGATGGAATTTCAATAAAGTCTCTGCTTTATTCCAGATTACGCCGTAACGCGTTTCGCCATTGCCTGGCTTGTTCACACAACAGTTGTCATTTGGTGATAAAGTTTTAAAATACAAAAATATAGAGTCACATGGTTATCTGGTCATCATAGGCAGCAAGGAAAGACTCATACTCCTTACTAAGGGTAATCACCACCGGTAGAAGGAATGTTAAAAAACTCATCACATTACTTCTTTTAGTCTCTTTTTTTCCCCTTTTTTTTCCTTTTTTCAGTTTCTGTTTGCATTATATTACAATTCATCATAGACAATTACATTCATTGCCATTAAGAAATACATTGCGTGTTGTGCTTACATCATCAATCTATCAGAATGCAAAAATATATATGCACGTGAACTCTCACTAAAAAATCACATCTTTTACAAATAAAAGACAAGTGCCTTTGTTGAATTGTTGAAGAGCTCATAAATTATGATTCATTTAAACATTTTTGAATCTTGCCCCATTGATGACTCTCCACAGTAATTCATCTTATTGCTTGTGTATATTGTAATCAGCATATACATCAATCCAATATAAGTGCACACATTATTCAGTGTCTCCGTGGAATAGGACTTTTTCTTCCAGGTTCACCCTGGTCTTCCTGATGAGTCTAAAATTTGATTGACATGTATCAATATGTTGATCCACATATTTTGGTTTTCAACTGATATTTTCATTAATTGTACACTTTGAAAGATAAAGTGCAAATGCAAGATGCCGTGCAAATTTATGCAATAAAGTGCTAGTGCATGGTACTGTGATACGCACAGATCCATTCAACTGTGCAAAATATGCAATAAAGTGCAAGTGCACTGGATTGTGCACAATATACAATAATAAAGTGCAAGTGCATGACAGTACTATCATACATCGCATGTTGCCTCCATCCAGGCATAAAGTGCTAGTGCATATATCTAATTTACAATTTATACATCCTTAAATAACATCGTTATACCAGGACATCAACATATTGACACCTTCGTATAAAACAATAAATTAACGCTGATATCAAAAGGCTGCCTACATTCCTTTTGTTTCTCCCTATTCTGTGACAGATTTCCTTTGCTATGCTTTCATTAAAAACACTAAAATCAGAATACCTGTGCTAAATCAAATGTACATGCAAGTCTTCTTCTACATTCAAACCATTGGGAGTCTTGGGAGTTAAACAACAAAATGTATTTGGACTCAAGTTGACGTAATCTGCCTTCACGATTTCCGCCTCTCCGCTGCTTAGGGACCTGATCAATTGCATAATAGGATAAATCATTTAAGTTGCCTTTGTGTACTTCATTTATGTGGTGGGCCACCACGTAATTTTTATCATTGTTCTTTACTGCCCTAAGGTGCTGTAAAATGCGTACATGTGCCATATGTATCATACTCCCAACATAAATTTTGGGGCAAGTACATTGTAAGATGTACACCACATACTCACTTCGACATGTCAGTGAGCACCTAATCTTCCATGGACTATGCATAAAGGGTGATATAACTTGTCTTTCATTAATGCCAATTTTACAGGCCTTACATTTTGAACATTTGTGGAAGCCTGGGATAGTCTTCAACCAGCCTTCCACCTTAGTCACTTCCAGACTACTATTGACCAAATCTCTTCTCATCGACCTGGTTCTATTGAACGTGATCAGGGGTCTATGAGTTAGTGTGTCCCTCAGTATTGGGTTCTTCTTAACCAGGTGCCAATGCCTGCATAGACTTTCTCTTACATTTGACTGATATGCATTGTATCCGGTGATCATCCTCAACTGCCCCCCTGTGTTCTTTTTCTTTAAATTTTTCTTCTCTACATCCGGTCTGAGCAGTGACTCTCTTTCTATCTTATTTACTTTCTCGCAGGCCTGATCCAATATTCTGGGATTGTACCCTCTTTGAATGAATCTATTCTTGAGTGTATCTTGGGCTTCTATTAGTGCTGTCTCTTCACTGCAGTTACGCTTCATCCTCAGATGTTCGGCATAAGGTATGCTCATTTTTAGTTTCTGAGGATGAAAGCTTTCTGCGTGCAGTATCGAATTCCCAGCAGTGGGTTTTCTGAATGTGCGGGTTTGGATTGCCCCCTGTTGGATATATACTTCCAGGTCTAAGAATGTTACTCTGGACTCATTGATCTCATCCGTGAATCTCAAAATGAGATCATTGTTGTTTATTGCCTGCACAAATTCTTTTGCTGAGTCCTTCGATCCCTCCCACACTACAAACAAGTAATCAATGAATCTGACCCAAGTCACAATGTTCTCCTTCCATTCTCTGCTAAACTTGACTTTGAGCACCTGCTCCTCCCACCAGCCCATATGCAAATTAGCATAGCTGGGGGTGAAGCAGGTGCCCATCGCCGTCCCTCTCAGCTGTTTATAGGTGTCTCCTCCAAACATGAAGTGGTTGTTAGTTAAACAACATTTCTAACAACATTTCTGAATGTTGGTAAAAGTTGATTGGTCTCAAATTAAGATAGTGTCGGACTGCACGTAAACCATCTTCATTCGCTATGCTCGTATACAAGCTTGTCATATCCAGTGCGATTAGGAGATATGTGTCGCTCCACACCACACTGGATATCTTCTCCATGAAGTCCCTAGTATCTTGAATGTAAGCTGGAAGGGTTTTCACACACACCTGTAGGAAGGAGTCTAGGTACCGAGAGGTTGGCTCAAAAAGACTGGCTATGGCAGAAATTATTGGTTTGCCTGGGGGTCTATCTTTACTTTTGTGCACCTTTGGGATCAAGTATATATATATATATATATATATATATAAAAAAAACTACTGCCGATTGCCAGTAGGTAGTTATAGTTAGGACCTAGTTTTGATCGAAAAAGTGTTTATTGATTTGCCAATATCTTTGGCGCCGTTTAACGAATCTTTGTGAAATTTCCAAAACTAATGGGGCGCTCTGGTCAGCTCCTGTCCTGAAAGTTTTGGGGTGATTCGTCAAGTGGGGGCCGAGAAAAAAGGGGGGTCCAAAAACTCATTTTCTCCATGTTAATTTCCATAGGAAACTTTAGACAAAGCTACAGCTGGAACTGCTGAATGGAATTACACCAAATTTGGCAAAAAGATAGCTCTTGGTTCAGAAAGCGTTCTTTTTTTAAATGGTGTAAATCTGTTCAGTAGTTCCAGAGAAATTCAAAAATAAGAAAATATTGATATTTGGTGACCGCGGTGGATCCACAAACCCTCCCGAGCACGAACCTGAGACTGATTGGCTGCCAACACTTCAAACCAGGAAGTGTTGGCAGCCATCTTGTGACTCGGTTGAACCGAGTCACAAGAAAAAAGGTTAAAAAACATTAAAAAACAAGAAAAGGGGGCAGGGTAGAAACACCCTGACCCCCTAGGCCAGGTCAAGGGGTCTCACAGGGACCCCCCAGGGCCAAGAAAAGCATTTTTTGTTTTTTGGCAGTACTTGCGTATGGTACGCGAATCCCGCCGAATTTGTTTTTTTAAAATGAAACGCGGCCTCCCGCGCTTCATTTTATTTTAAGCCCCCGGGTTGCCCAGATTCCATGGCCAATGCCTAATTATGTAGCCACAGCACCAGGGACCGCCGCCTCCCCGGGGCTTCATTAATAATGTGCGGGGGCACGCGGACCCCCTGGCAACCATGGGGACAGCCACCTCCACAGGGCTTTTTGTTAAAAATTCATGGGGGGGCTTCTTCCCCCCACAATGCCCCGGGGACCACCACCTCCCCGAAGCATTTAATAATTTTGGGCGGGGGGCCTCACGGGCCCCCTAAAGCCCTGGGGACCACCACCTCACCGGGGCTTTAATTTATTTAGGGCAGGGAGCAACACGGGCCCCCCAAGCCCCAGGGACCACCACCTCCCCGGGGCTACATGCTTTAAATGAGGGGGGCTGCACAGCCCCCCGCAGCCCCGGGGACCGCCACCTCCGTGGGGCTACCTTAAAAATGTAAGTGTGGGTGGGCCAGAGCCCCCCACAGTGCCCCGGGGACCACCACCTCTCCCGGGCACACCTTATGCAAATACGGGGACAACCACCTCCCGGGGGCTTTTATTCTGTTGAAAGGGGGCCACGTGGCCCCCCTCCAGGAGCCCTCCTTGGCCCTGGGGACCGCCACCCCCCAGGGCCGGCCCCAGCAATGTCCCGGGGTGCCCACCCCCGGGACATTGCAGTTTGCTATGGCAGGGCCGTCCTAACATAGCAAACACTGCTTCGCTTCCATGAAGCAAAGCAGATATGCTTTTGGGCAAAGGGAGCTGCATGTCAGCAGCTCCCTTTGTCCAAAAGCAATGCCGGCTCCCTCAGGAGGTGGGGAGCGGGCAGAGACCACGGGGGCATTGGGGCTCTGCCGCAGTCCCCAACGTGAGGCCAGGCCCCAGGGGGAAGGGGTCCCCGGAGCAAAAACTGGCCCAGGGAAGGGGGGACACGCGGCCGCCTTCCTTTAAAAAAAATCATTTACATTTTTTTTTAAAGGCCAGGCCCTGGGGGATGGGGTCCCCGGGGTGAAATCGGCCTCGGGAGGGGGGCCTTGCACTCCCCTTTTCAATTAAAATAAAGAAATAAAAAAATAAAAAACCAAAAAACAATGGCTCAGGCCCAGGGGATGGGGTTACCAGGGCCCAAAAGGTTTAAAGAAAGGGGAGCCACACAACCCCCTTCCTAAAAAAAAATGTAATGAAAGAAACCGGCAACTCGCCAAAGGCCCCGCCCCCTCCCTGCACCACTCTGCAAATGCACCTCCTGGCGTGTTCTGGTTTGGGGGATTAAGTCCCCTTGAATCCTAAGGGTCCTTAGGGGCCAACAAGCCCACCAGGTACCTCCAGTAAGCCCCACACAGTAGGATTGCTGAGAGGTGGTCAGAGGCCAGGCCCCTCTTTACAGCACTCTGCAAACGCGCCTCTTGGCGCACTGCTGGTGGGGTGATGAGGTCCTCTTGTGTCCTGAGGACCTCAAGACTAAAGTGGACTTCACCCCCCAAGCAGCAGTAAGCCAGGAGGCATGTTTGCAGAGTGGTGTAAAAAGCCTCTGACCACTCTCAGCAATCCAACTGTGTGAGGCTTACTAGAGGTAACAGGAGGGCTAGTTGGCCCCAGGAACCCTCAGGAGGCAAGGAGACTTCATCTCCCAAACAAGAGCGCACCAGGAGGTGCGTTTGCAGAGTGGTGGAGAAAGGGGGCATGGTCTGTGTCCACCTCTCAGCAATCCCACTGTGTGGGGCTTACTGGAGGTAACAGGTAGGCTAGTTGGCCCCTAAGGACCCCCAGCAACGAAGGGGACTTCAATCCCCATCCAAGAGCGTGCCAGGGAGCACGTTTGTAGAGTGGTGGGAAAAGGGGCGTGGCCTGCTATTAGAATTTAGCAATCCTCCTGTGTGGGACTTATTGGAGGTAGAAGGAGGGGTAGTGGGATTGCTAAGAGGTCTTCGGCGGTCACGCCCCCCCTTTCTCCATCACTCTGCAAACGCGCCTCCTGGCACACTACTGGTTGGGGGATGGAGTCCACTTTACTCCTGAGAGACTTTGGGGGCCAAAAAGACCTCCTGGTACCTCCTGTAAGTCCTACACAGAGGATTTCCTGAGCGCTGGTTGGAGGCCCAGCACCCTTTCTCCACCACTCTGCAAATGCGACTACTAGTTAAAGAAGCATTTGCAATGTAATAGGTCTCACATTTGTGAGAGCTAGAGCTATTGGCATTGTAAATGTAAAAGATTTTTACTAATGTTTTTTGGAGTGGAGTGGATGTACGTTGTGTGTAGTGAAATTATGTGGTATGTTGTGCAGTGAAATTATGTGGATAGAAAGTATGTGGTATTTAGTGTATTGGAATTATGTAGAGTGGGATTATGTGTTATGGAGAGTAATTATGTGGTATGGTAGTCTGTGTTGTAGAGAGGTAACCTCAGGTTTAGTCTTTCTCATTTCCATAGAAGCTAAACTATAAACTAAATGAGACAAAAAAAAGAAGGAACCACTGAGGAACACTTCTGGACCTAGTCGGAGGTATGAGCAGGGCCACTGGAATTATGCGACTGTTTGGCTGCACCAACCTTCGCACAATTATACATTTTGCGCATTTGCCACATAATCCATCATCTGCTGCATAATCTGCAGATTTTAACAAAAAAACCTTGTTTCTAGCTCAAACTGCTCAAACGTTACCAAAAATGCAGCGACAAGTGTTATAGCGTGGTGTGAGGCCCTTTGCAAACCTAGAATGGTCACCTCTTACTTATTGCTAAATGTGGGTGTTAAATTGTTACTAATGGTGTGCAAACCACTCTTGCTTGTTTCTGCGCCTCTCTTGAATCTTTCTGCATTTCTCATGCTTTTTTCTGCACCTTTCTTCCTTTTTCTGCACTTCTCTTGCCTCTTTCTGCACCCTCTTCCATCTTTCTGCACCTCTCTTGCCTCTTTGTGCACTTCTGTTGCCTCTGTCTGCACCTCGCTTGCTTCTTTCTGCACTTCTCTTGCTTCTTTCTGTACCTATCTTGCTTCTTTCTGCACCCCTCTTTCCTCTTTCTGCACCTCTGTTGCCTGTTTTGCACCACTGTTGCTTCTTTCTGTACTTCTCTTGCCTCTTTCTGCACCCCTCTTGTCTGTTTCTGCACCTCTGTTGGTTCTTTCTGAACTGCTCTTGCTTCTATCTGCACTGCTCTTGCTTCTTTCTGCACCTCTGGTGCTTCTTTCTGGACCTCTCCTGCACATTTCTGCACCTCTCTTGCCTCTTTCTGCACCCCTCTTGCCTCCTTCTGTGCCTCTGCTGGTTCTTTCTGCACTACTCTTGCTTCTTTCTGCACCTCTGTTGCTTCTTTCTGCACTTCTCTTGCCTTTTTCTGCACCCCGCTTTCTTCTTTTGGTACATCTGTTGCTTCTTTCTGCATCCCTATTGCCTCTTTCTGCACCCTTCTTCCCTCTTTCTGCACCTCTCTTGCCTCTTTCCCCACCCCTGTTCCCTTTTTATGCACCTCTCTTGCCTGTTTCTGCAACTTTCTTGCCTCTATCTGCAGTTCCCTTGCCTTCTTCTGCACCTCTGTTGCTTCTTTCTGCACTTCTCTTGCCTCTTTCTGCACCCCTCTTGTCTGTTTCTGTACCTCTGTTGGTTCTTTCTGCACTGCTGTTGCTTCTTTCTGCACCTCTCTTGCAAATTTCGTCACCCCTCTTGCCTCTTTCTGCACCCCTCTTGCCTGCTTCTGCACCTCTGTTGGTTCTTTCTGCACTGCTCTTGCTTCTTTCTGCACCTCTTTTGCCTGTTTCTGCAACTCTCTTGCCTCTTTCTGCACTTCTTTTGCTTCTTTCTGCACTTCTCTTGTTTCTTTCCGCACCCCTCTTGCTTCTTTCTGCACTTCTCTTGCTTCTTTCTGCAACCCTCTTGCCTCTTTCTGCACCTGTCTTCCCTCTTTCTCCACCCTTCTTTCTACTTTCCGCACCTCTCTTGCCTCTTTCTGCACCCTTGTTCCCTTTTTCTGCACCTCTCTTGCCTGCTTCTGCAACTCTCTTGCCTCTTTCTGCAGTTTTCTTGCCTCCTTCTGCAGCTCTGTTGCTTATTTCTGCACTTCTCTTGCCTCTTTCTGCACCCCTCTTGCCTGCTTCTGCACCTCTGTTGGTTCTTTCTGCACTGCTCTTGCTTCTTTCTGCACCTCTTTTGCCTGTTTCTGCAACTCTCTTGCCTCTTTCTGCACTTATTTTGCTTCTTTCTGCACTTCTCTTGCTTCTTTCTGCGCCCCTCTTGCTTCTTTCTGCACTTCTCTTGCTTCTTTCTGCAACCTTCTTGCCTATTTCTGCACCCGTCTTTCCAGTTTCTGCACCCTTCTTTCCACTTTCCACACCTCTCTTTCCTCTTTCTGCACCCCTGTTCCCCTTTTCTCCACCTCTCTTGACTGCTTCTGTAACTCTCTTGCCTCTTTCTGCAGTTCTCTTGCCTCTTTCTGCACCGCTCTTGTCTGTTTCTGTACCTCTGTTGGTTCTTTCTGCACTGCTGTTGCTTCTTTCTGGACCTCTCTTGCAAATTTCGTCACCCCTCTTGCCTCTTTCTGCACCCTTCTTCCCTCTTTCTACACCTCTCTTGCCTCTTTCTCCACCCCTGTTCCCTTTTTATGCACCGCTCTTGCCTGTTTCTGCAACTCTCTTGCCTCTATCTGCAGTTCCCTTGCCTTCTTCTGCACCTCTGTTGCTTCTTTCTGCACTTCTCTTGCCTCTTTCTGCACCCCTCTTGTCTGTTTCTGTACCTCTGTTGGTTCTTTCTGCACTGCCGTAGCTTCTTTCTGCACCTCTCTTGCAAATTTCGTCACCCCTCTTGCCTCTTTCTGCACCCCTCTTGCCTGCTTCTGCACCTCTGTTGGTTCTCTCTGCACTGCTCTTGCTTCTTTCTGCACCTCTTTTGCCTGTTTCTTCAACTCTCTTGCCTCTTTCTGCACTTCTCTTGCTTCTTTCTGCACTTCTCTTGTTTCTTTCCGCACCCCTCTTGCTTCTTTCTGCACTTCTCTTGCTTCTTTCTGCAACCCTCGTGACTCTTTCTGCACCCGTATTCCCTCTTTCTCCACCCTTCTTTCTACTTTCCGCACCTCTCTTGCCTCTTTCTGCACCCCTGTTCCCTTTTTCTGCACCTCTCTTGCCTACTTCTGCAACTCTCTTGCCTCTTTCTGCAGTCATCTTGCCTCCTTTTGCAGCTCTGTTCCTTATTTCTGCACTTCTCTTGCCTCTTTCTGCACCCCTCTTGTCTGTTTCTGTACCTCTGTTGGTTCTTTCTGCACTGCTGTTGCTTCTTTCTGCACCTCTCTTGCAAATTTTGTCACCCCTCTTGCCTCTTTCTGCACCCCTCTTGCCTCTTTCTACACCTCTCTTGCCTCTTTCTCCACCCCTGTTCCCTTTTTATGCACCGCTCTTGCCTGTTTCTGCAACTCTCTTGCCTCTATCTGCAGTTCCCTTGCCTTCTTCTGCACCTCTGTTGCTTCTTTCTGCACTTCTCTTGCCTCTTTCTGCACCCCTCTTGCCTGCTTCTGCACCTCTGTTGGTTCTCTCTGCACTGCTCTTGCTTCTTTCTGCACCTCTTTTGCCTGTTTCTTCAACTCTCTTGCCTCTTTCTGCACTTCTCTTGCTTCTTTCTGCACTTCTCTTGTTTCTTTCCGCACCCCTCTTGCTTCTTTCTGCACTTCTCTTGCTTCTTTCTGCAACCCTCGTGACTCTTTCTGCACCCGTATTCCCTCTTTCTCCACCCTTCTTTCTACTTTCCGCACCTCTCTTGCCTCTTTCTGCACCCCTGTTCCCTTTTTCTGCACCTCTCTTGCCTGCTTCTGCAACTCTCTTGCCTCTTTCTGCAGTCATCTTGCCTCCTTTTGCAGCTCTGTTCCTTATTTCTGCACTTCTCTTGCCTCTTTCTGCACCCCTCTTGTCTGTTTCTGTACCTCTGTTGGTTCTTTCTGCACTGCTGTTGCTTCTTTCTGCACCACTCTTGCAAATTTTGTCACCCCTCTTGCCTCTTTCTGCACCCCTCTTGCCTGCTTCTGCACCTCTGTTGGTTCTTTCTGCACTGCTCTTGCTTCTTTCTGCACCTCTTTTGCCTGTTTCTGCAACTCTCTTGCCTCTTTCTGCACTTATTTTGCTTCTTTCTGTGCTTCTCTTGCTTCTTTCTGCGCCCCTCTTGCTTCTTTCTGCACTTCTCTTGCTTCTTTCTGCACCCCTCTTCCCTCTTTCTGCACCGACCTTTCCTCTTTCCGCACTTCTCTTGCCTCTTTCTGCAGCCCTGTTCCCTTTTTCTGCACCTCTCTTGCCTGGTTCTGTAACTCTCTTGCCTCTTTATGCAGTTCTCTTGCCTCCTTCTGCAGCTCTGTTGCTTATTTCTGCACTTCTCTTGCATCTCTCTGCACCCCTATTGTCTGTTTATGCACCTCTGTTGGTTCTTTCTGCACTGCTCTTGCTTCTTTCTGGACCTCTCTTGCAAATTTCTGCACCCCTCTTGCCTCATTCTGTACCCCTCTTGCCTCCTTCTGCACCTCTGTTGGTTCTTTCTGCACTGTTCTTGCTTCTTTCTGCACCTCTTTTGCCTGTTTCTGCAACACTCTTGCCTCTTTCTGAACTTCTCTTGCCTCCTTCTGCACCTCTGTTGCTTCTTTCTGCACTTGTCTTGCCTGTTTCTGCACACCTCTTGCCTCTTTCTGCACCTTTGTTTCTTCTTTTTGTACATCTCTTGCTTCTTTCTGCACCTCTCTTGCTTCTTTCTGCACCCTTCTTGCCTCTTTCTGCACCCTTTTTCCCCCTTTCTTTACCTTTCTTGCCTCTTTCTCCATCCCTGTTCCCTTTTTTTGCACCTCTCTTGCATGTTTCTGCAACTCTCTTACCCCTTTCTGCAGTTCTCTTGCCTCCTTCTTCATCTCTGTTGCTTCTTCCTGCACTTCTCTTGCCTCTTTCTTCACCCCTCTTATCTGTTTCTGTACCTCTTTTGGTTCTTTCTGCACTTCTCTTGCTTCTTTTGGCACCTCTTTTGCCTGTTTCTGCAACACTCTTGCCTCTTTCTGCACTTCTCTTGCTTTTTTCTGCACCCCTCTTGCTTCTTTCTGCACTTCTCTTGCTTCTTGCTGCACCTCTCTTGCAAATTTCTGCACCCCTCTTGCCTCTTTCTGCACCCCTCTTGCCTCCTTCTGCACCTCTGTTGGTTCTTTCTGCACTGCTCTTGCTTCTTTCTGGACCTCTTTTGCCTGTTACTGCAACTCTCGTTCCTCTTTCTGCACTTCTCTTGCTTCTTTCTGCACTTCTCTTATTTCTTTCCGCCCCCTCTTGCTTCTTTCTGCAGTTCTCTTGCTTCTTTCTGCAACCCTCTTGCCTCTTTCTGCACCCATCTTCCCTCTTTCTCCACCCTTCTTTCTACTTTCCGCACCTCTCTTGCCTCTTTCTGCACCCCTGTTCCCTTTTTCTACACCTCTCTTGCCTGCTTCTGCAACTCTCTTGCCTCTTTCTGCAGTCTTCTTGCCTCCTTCTGCAGCTCTGTTGCTTATTTCTGCACTTCTCTTGCCTGCTTCTGCAACTCTCTTGCCTCTTTCTGCAGTTCTCTTGCCTCTTTCTGCACCGCTCTTGTCTGTTTCTGTACCTCTGTTGGTTCTTTCTGGACTGCTGTTGCTTCTTTCTGGACCTCTTTTGCAAATTTCATCACCCCTCTTGCCTCTTTCTGCAGCCCTCTTGCCTGCTTCTGCACCTCTGTTGGTTCTTTCTGCACTGCTCTTGCTTCTTTCTGCACCTCTTTTGCCTGTTTCTGCAAATCTTGCCTCTTTCTGCACTTCTCTTGCTTCTTTCTGCACTTCTCTTGTTTCTTTCTGTGCCCCTCTTGCATCTTTCTGCACTTCTCTTGCTTCTTTCTGCAACCCGCTTGCCTCTTTCTGCACCCGTCTTCCCTCTTTCTCCACCCTTCTTTCCTCTTTCCGCACCTCTCTTGCCTCTTTCTGCACCCCTGTTCCTTTTTTCTGCACCTCTCTTGCCTGCTTCTGCAACTCTCTTGCCTCTTTCTGCAATTCTCTTGCCTCCTTCTGCAGCTCGGTTGCTTATATCTGCACTTCTCTTGCCTCTTTCTGCACCCGTCTTGTCCATTTCTGTATCTCTGTTGGTTCTTTCTGCACTGCTGTTGCTTCTTTCTGCACCTCTCTTGCAAATTTCGTCTCCCCTCTTGCCTCTTTCTGCACCCCTCTTGCCTGCTTCTGCTCCTCTGTTGGTTCTTTCTGCACTGCTCTTGCTTCTTTCTGCACCTCTTTTGCCTGTTTCTGCAACTCCCTTGCCTCTTTCTGCACTTCTTTTGCTTCTTTCTGCACTTCTCTTGCTTCTTTCTGCAACCCTCTTGCCTCTTTCTGCACCCGTCTTCCCTCGTTCTCCACCATTCTTTCCACTTTCCGCACCTCTCTTGCCTCTTTCTGCACCCCTGTTCCCTTTTTCTGCACCTCTCTTGCCTGCTTCTGCAACTCTCTTGCCTCTTTCTGCAGTTCTCTTGCCTCTTTCTGCACCGCTCTTGTCTGTTTCTGTACCTCTGTTGGTTCTTTCTGCACTGCTGTTGCTTCTTTCTGGACCTCTTTTGCAAATTTCATCATACCTCTTGCCTCTTTCTGCAGCCCTCTTGCCTGCTTCTGCACCTCTTTTGGTTCTTTCTGCACTGCTCTTACTTCCTTCTGCCCCTCGTTTGCCTGTTTCTGCAACTCTCTTGCCTCTTTCTGCACTTCTTTTGCTTCTTTCTGCACCTCTGTTGCTTCTTTCTGCACTTCTCTTGCTTCTTTGTACACCTCTCTTGCTTCTTTCTGCACCCCTCTTGCCTCTTTCTGCACCCTTCTTCCCTCTTTCTGCACCTCTCTTGCCTCTTTCTCCACCCCTGTTCCCTTTTTCTGCACCTCTCTTGCCTGTTTCTGCAACTCTCTTGCCTCTATCTGCAGTCCCCTTGCCTTCTTCTGCACCTCTGTTGCTTCTTTCTGCACTTCTCTTGCCTCTTTCTGCACCCCTCTTGTCTGTTTCTGTACCTCTGTTGGTTCTTTCTGCACTGCTGTTGCTTCTTTCTGCACCTCTCTTGGAAATTTTGTCACCCCTCTTGCTTCTTTCTGCACTTCTCTTGCCTCTTTCTGCACCCCTCTTGTCTGTTTCTGCACCTCTGTTGGTTCTTTCTGCACTGCTCTTGCTTCTTTCTGGACCTCTCTTGCAAATTTCTGCACCCCTCTTGCCTCATTCTGCACCCCTCTTGCCTGCTTCTGCACCTCTGTTGGTTCTTTCTGCACTGCTCTTGCTTCTTTCTGCACCTCTTTTGCCTGTTTCTGCAACTCTCTTGCCTCTTTCTGCACTTCTCTTGCTTCTTTCTGCATTTCTCTTGTTTCTTTCTGTGCCCCTTTGCATCTTTCTTGCACTTCTCTTGCTTCTTTCTGCAACCCGCTTGCCTCTTTCTGCACCCGTCTTCCCTCTTTCTCCACCCTTCTTTCCTCTTTCCGCACCTCTCTTGCCTCTTTCTGCACCCCTGTTCCTTTTTTCTGCACCTCTCTTGCCTGCTTCTGCAACTCTCTTGCCTCTTTCTGCAGTTCTCTTGCCTCCTTCTGCAGCTCGGTTGCTTATATCTGCACTTCTCTTGCCTCTTTCTGCACCCGTCTTGTCCATTTCTGTACCTTTGTTCGTTCTTTCTGCACCTCTGTTGCTTCTTTCTGCACCTCTCTTGCAAATTTCGTCACCTCTCTTGCCTCTTTCTGCACCCCTCTTGCCTCTTTCTGCACCCCTCTTGCCTGCTTCTGCACCTCTGTTGGTTCTTTCTGCACTGCTCTTGCTTCTTTCTGCACCTCTATTGCCTGTTTCTGCAACTCCCTTGCCTCTTTCTGCACTTCTCTTGCTTCTTTCTTCACCCCTCTTGCTTCTTTCTGCACTTCTCTTGCTTCTTTCTGCACCCCTCTTCCCTCTTTCTGCACCCTTCTTTCCTCTTTCCGCACCTCTCTTGCCTCTCTCTGCACCCCTGTTCCCTTTTTCTGCACCTCTCTTGCCTGGTTCTGCAACTCTCTTGCCTCTTTATGCAGTTCTCTTGCCTCCTTCCGCAGCTCTGTTGCTTATTTCTGCATTTCTCTTGCTTCTCTCTGCACCCCTCTTGTCTGTTTCTGCACCTCTGTTGGTTCTTTCTGCACTGCTCTTGCTTCTTTCTGGACCTCTCTTGCAAATTTCTGCACCCCTCTTGCCTCATTCTGTACCCCTCTTGCCTCCTTCTGCACCTCTGTTGGTTCTTTCTGCAGTGCTCTTGCTTCCATTCTGCACCTCTTTTGCCTGTTTCTGCAACACTCTTGCCTCATTCTGAACTTCTCTTGCCTCCTTCTGCACCTCTGTTGCTTCTTTCTGCACTTTTCTTGCCTGTTTCTGCACCTCTTGCCTCTTTCTGCACCTCTGTTGCTTCTTTTTGTACCTCTGTTGCTTCTTTCTGCACCTCTCTTTGCTTCTTTCTGCACACCTCTTGCCTCTTTCTGCACCCTTTTCCCTTTTTCTGCACCTTTCTTGCCTCTTTCTCCGCCTCTGTTCCCTTTTTCTGCACCTCTCTTGCATGTTTCTGCAACTCTCTTGCCCCTTTCTGCAGTTCTCTTGCCTCCTTCTGCATCTCTGTTGCTTCTTTCTGCACTTCTCTTGCCTCTTTCTTCACCCCTCTTATCTGTTTCTGTACCTATTTTGGTTCTTTCTGCACTGCTCTTGCTTCGTTCTGCACCTCTCTTGCAAATTTCTGCATCCCTCTTGCCTCTTTCCACACCCCTCTTGCCTCCTTCTGCACCTCTGTTGGTTCTTTCTGCACTTCTCTTGCTTCTTTCGGCACCTCTTTTGCCTGTTTCTACAACATGCTTGCCTCTTTCTGCACTTCTCTTGCTTCTTTCTGACTTCTCTTGCTTTTTTCTGCACCCCTCTTGCTTCTTTCTGCACTTCTCTTGCTTCTTGCTGCACCTCTCTTGCAAATTTCTGCACCCCTCTTGCCTCTTTCTGCACCCCTCTTGCCTCTTTCTGCACCCTCTTGCCTCCTTCTGCACCTCTGTTGGTTCTTTCTGCACTGCTCTAGCTTCTTTCTGCACCTCTTTTGCCTGTTTCTACAACTCTCTTTCCTCTTTCTGCATTTCTCTTGCTTCTTTCTGAACATCTCTAGCTTCTTTCTGCAACCCTCTTGCCTCCTTCTGCACCTCTGTTGGTTCTTTCTGCACTGCTCTTGCTTCTTTCTGCACCTATGTTGCTTCTTTCTGCACTTCTCTTGCCTTTTTCTGCACCGCTTTCTACTTTTGGCACATCTGTTGCTTCTTTCTGCACTTATCTTGCTTCTTTCTGCACTTCTCTTGCTTTTTCTGCACCCCTCTTGCTTCTTTCTGCACTTCTCTTGCTTCTTGCTGCACCTCTCTTGCAAATTTCTGCACCCCTCTTGCCTCTTTCTGCACCCTCTTGCTTCCTTCTGCACCTCTGTTGCTTCTTTCTGAACCTCTCTTGCCTCTTTCTGTACCTCTGTTGTTTCTTTCTGCACTGCCGTAGCTTCTTTCTGCACCTCTCTTGCAAATTTCGTCACCCCTCTTGCCTCTTTCTGCACCCCTCTTGCCTGCTTCTGCACCTCTGTTGGTTCTCTCTGCACTGCTCTTGCTTCTTTCTGCACATCTTTTGCCTGTTTCTGCCACTCTCTTGCCTCTTTCTGCACTTCTCTTGCTTCTTTCTGCACTTCTCTTATTTCTTTCCGCCCCCTCTTGCTTCTTTCTGCACTTCTCTTGCTTCTTTCTGCAACCCTCTTGCCTCTTTCTGCACCCGTCTTCCCTCTTTCTCCACCCTTCTTTCTACTTTCCGCACCTCTCTTACCTCTTTCTGCATCCCTGTTCCCTTTTTCTACACCTCTCTTGCCTGCTTCTGCAACTCTCTTGCCTCTTTCTGCAGTCTTCTTGCCTCCTTCTGCAGCTCTGTTGCTTATTTCTGCACTTCTCTTGCCTCTTTCTGCACCCCTCTTGCTTCTTTCTGCGCCCCTCTAGCTTCTTTCTGCACTTCTCTTGCTTCTTTCTGCAACCCTCTTGCCTCTTTCTGCACCCATCTTCCCAGTTTCTGCACCCTTCTTTCCACTTTCCACACCTCGCTTGCCTCTTTCTGCACCCCTGTTCCCTTTTTCTGCACCTCTCTTGCCTGCTTCTGCAACTCTCTTGCCTCTTTCTGCAGTTCTCTTGCCTCTTTCTGCACCACTCTTGTCTGTTTCTGTACCTCTGTTGGTTCTTTCTGCACTGCTGTTGCTTCTTTCTGGACCTCTTTTGCAAATTTCATCACCCCTCTTGCCTCTTTTTGCAGCCCTCTTGCCTGCTTCTGTACCTCTGTTGGTTCTTTCTGCACTGCTCTTGCTTCCTTCTGCCCCTCGTTTGCCTGTTTCTGCAACTCTCTTGCCTCTTTCTGCACTTCTTTTACTTCTTTCTGCACCTCTGTTGCTTCTTTCTGCACTTCTCTTGCCTTTTCGGCACCCCGCTTTCTTCTTTTGACACATCTGTTGCTTCTTTCTGCACCTCTCTTGCTTCTTTCTACACCTCTCTTGCTTCTTTCTGCACCCCTCTTGCCTCTTTGTGCACCCTTCTTCCCTCTTTCTGTACCTCTCTTGCCTCTTTCTCCACCCCTGTGCCCTTTTCTGCACCTCTCTTGCCTGTTTCTGCAACTCTCTTGCCTCTATCTGCAGTCCCCTTGCCTTCTTCTGGACCTCTGTTGCTTCTTTCTGCACTTCTCTTGCCTTTTTCTGCACCCGCGTTCTTCTTTTGACACATCCGTTGCTTCTTTCTGCACCTCTCTTGCTTCTTTCTACACCCCTCTTGCCTCTTTCTGCACCCTTCTTCCCTCAGTCTGCACCTCTGTTGCCTCTTTCTCCACCCCTATTCCCTTTTTCTGCACCTCTATTGCCTGTTTCTGCAACTCTCTTGCCTCTTTCTGCACCCCTCTTGTCTGTTTCTGTACCTCTGTTGGTTCTTTCTGCACTGCTGTTGCTTCTTTCTGCACCTCTCTTGCAAATTTTGTCACCCTCTTGCCTCTTTCTGCACCCCTCTTGCCTACTTCTGCACCTCTGTTGGTTCTTTCTGCACTGCTCTTGCTTCTTTCTGCACCTCTTTTGCCTGTTTCTGCAAATCTTGCCTCTTTCTGCACTTCTCTTGCTTCTTTCTGCACTTCTCTTGTTTCTTTCTGTGCCCCTCTTGCATCTTTCTGCACTTCTCTTGCTTCTTTCTGCAACCCTCTTGCCTCTTTCTGCACCCGTCTTCCCTCTTTCTCCACCCTTCTTTCTACTTTCTGCACCTCTCTTGACTCTTTCTGCACCCCTGTTCCCTTTTTCTACACCTCTCTTGCCTGCTTCTGCAACTCTCTTGCCTCTTTCTGCAGTCTTCTTGCATCCTTCTGCAGCTCTGTTGCTTATTTCTGCACTTCTCTTGCCTCTTTCTGCACCCTCTTGTCTGTTTCTGTACCTCTGTTGGTTCTTTCTGCACTGCTGTTGCTTCTTTCTGCACCTCTCTTGCAAATTTTGTCACCCCTCTTGCCTCTTTCTGCACCCCTCTTGCCAGCTTCTGCACCTCTGTTGGTTCTTTCTGCACTGCTCTTGCTTTTTTCTGCACCTCTTTTGCCTGTTTCTGCAACTCTCTTGCCTCTTTCTGCACTTATTTTGCTTCTTTCTGCGCTTCTCTTGCTTCTTTCTGCGCCCCTCTTGCTTCTCTCTGCGCCCCTCTAGCTTCTTTCTGCACTTCTCTTGCTTCTTTCTGCAACCCTCTTGCCTCTTTTGCACCCATCTTCCCAGTTTCTGCACCCTTCTTTCCACTTTCCACACCTCTCTTGCCTCTTTCTGCACCCTGTTCCCTTTTTCTGCACCTCTCTTGCCTGCTTCTGCAACTCTCTTGCCTCTTTCTGCAGTTCTCTTGCCTCTTTCTGCACCACTCTTGTCTGTTTCTGTACCTCTGTTGGTTCTTTCTGCACTGCTGTTGCTTCTTTCTGGACCTCTTTTGCAAATTTCATCACCCCTCTTGCCTCTTTCTGCAGCCCTCTTGCCTGCTTCTGTACCTCTGTTGGTTCTTTCTGCACTGCTCTTGCTTCCTTCTGCCCCTCGTTTGCCTGTTTCTGCAACTCTCTTGCCTCTTTCTGCACTTCTTTTACTTCTTTCTGCACCTCTGTTGCTTCTTTCTGCACTTCTCTTGCCTTTTCGGCACCCCGCTTTCTTCTTTTGACACATCTGTTGCTTCTTTCTGCACCTCTCTTGCTTCTTTCTACACCTCTCTTGCTTCTTTCTGCACCCCTCTTGCCTCTTTGTGCACCCTTCTTCCCTCTTTCTGTACCTCTCTTGCCTCTTTCTCCACCCCTGTGCCCTTTTTCTGCACCTCTCTTGCCTGTTTCTGCAACTCTCTTGCCTCTATCTGCAGTCCCCTTGCCTTCTTCTGGACCTCTGTTGCTTCTTTCTGCACTTCTCTTGCCTTTTTCTGCACCCGCGTTCTTCTTTTGACACATCTGTTGCTTCTTTCTGCACCTCTCTTGCTTCTTTCTACACCCCTCTTGCCTCTTTCTGCACCCTTCTTCCCTCAGTCTGCACCTCTGTTGCCTCTTTCTCCACCCCTATTCCCTTTTTCTGCACCTCTATTGCCTGTTTCTGCAACTCTCTTGCCTCTTTCTGCACCCCTCTTGTCTGTTTCTGTACCTCTGTTGGTTCTTTCTGCACTGCTGTTGCTTCTTTCTGCACCTCTCTTGCAAATTTTGTCACCCCTCTTGCCTCTTTCTGCACCCCTCTTGCCTACTTCTGCACCTCTGTTGGTTCTTTCTGCACTGCTCTTGCTTCTTTCTGCACCTCTTTTGCCTGTTTCTGAAAATCTTGCCTCTGTCTGCACTTCTCTTGCTTCTTTCTGCACTTCTCTTGTTTCTTTCTGTGCCCCTCTTGCATCTTTCTGCACTTCTCTTGCTTCTTTCTGTAACCCGCTTGCCTCTTTCTGCACCCGTCTTCCCTCTTTCTCCACCCTTCTTTCCTCTTTCCGCACCACTCTTGCCTCTTTCTGCACCCCTGTTCCTTTTTTCTGCACCTCTCTTGCCTGCTTCTGCAACTCTCTTGCCTCTTTCTGCAGTTCTCTTGCCTCCTTCTGCAGCTCGGTTGCTTATATCTGCACTTCTCTTGCCTCTTTCTGCACCCGTCTTGTCCATTTCTGTATCTCTGTTGGTTCTTTCTGCACTGCTCTTGCTTCTTTCTGGACCTCTCTTGCAAATTTCGTCTCCCCTCTTGCCTCATTCTGCACCCCTCTTGCCTGCTTCTGCACCTCTGTTGGTTCTTTCTGCACTGCTCTTGCTTCTTTCTGCACCTCTTTTGCCTGTTTCTGCAACTCTCTTGCCTCTTTCTGCACTTCTCTTGCTTCTTTCTGCATTTCTCTTGTTTCTTTCTGTGCCCCTTTGCATCTTTCTGCACTTCTCTTGCTTCTTTCTGCAACCCGCTTGCCTCTTTCTGCACCCGTCTTCCCTCTTTCTCCACCCTTCTTTCCTCTTTCCGCACCTCTCTTGCCTCTTTCTGCACCCCTGTTCCTTTTTTCTGCACCTCTCTTGTCTGCTTCTGCAACTCTCTTGCCTCTTTCTGCAGTTCTCTTGCCTCCTTCTGCAGCTCGGTTGCTTATATCTGCACTTCTCTTGCCTCTTTCTGCACCCGTCTTGTCCATTTCTGTACCTTTGTTCGTTCTTTCTGCACCTCTGTTGCTTCTTTCTGCACCTCTCTTGCAAATTTCGTCACCTCTCTTGCCTCTTTCTGCACCCCTCTTGCCTCTTTCTGCACCCTCTTGCCTGCTTCTGCACCTCTGTTGGTTCTTTCTGCACTGCTCTTGCTTCTTTCTGCACCTCTATTGCCTGTTTCTGCAACTCCCTTGCCTCTTTCTGCACTTCTCTTGCTTCTTTCTTCACCCCTCTTGCTTCTTTCTGCACTTCTCTTGCTTCTTTCTGCACCCCTCTTCCCTCTTTCTGCACCCTTCTTTCCTCTTTCCGCACCTCTCTTGCCTCTCTCTGCACCCCTGTTCCCTTTTTCTGCACCTCTCTTGCCTGGTTCTGCAACTCTCTTGCCTCTTTATGCAGTTCTCTTGCCTCCTTCCGCAGCTCTGTTGCTTATTTCTGCATTTCTCTTGCTTCTCTCTGCACCCCTCTTGTCTGTTTCTGCACCTCTGTTGGTTCTTTCTGCACTGCTCTTGCTTCTTTCTGGACCTCTCTTGCAAATTTCTGCACCCCTCTTGCCTCATTCTGTACCCCTCTTGCCTCCTTCTGCACCTCTGTTGGTTCTTTCTGCAGTGCTCTTGCTTCCATTCTGCACCTCTTTTGCCTGTTTCTGCAACACTCTTGCCTCATTCTGAACTTCTCTTGCCTCCTTCTGCACCTCTGTTGCTTCTTTCTGCACTTTTCTTGCCTGTTTCTGCACACCTCTTGCCTCTTTCTGCACCTCTGTTGCTTCTTTTTGTACCTCTGTTGCTTCTTTCTGCACCTCTCTTGCTTCTTTCTGCACACCTCTTGCCTCTTTCTGCACCCTTTTTCCCTTTTTCTGCACCTTTCTTGCCTCTTTCTCCGCCTCTGTTCCCTTTTTCTGCACCTCTCTTGCATGTTTCTGCAACTCTCTTGCCCCTTTCTGCAGTTCTCTTGCCTCCTTCTGCATCTCTGTTGCTTCTTTCTGCACTTCTCTTGCCTCTTTCTTCACCCCTCTTATCTGTTTCTGTACCTATTTTGGTTCTTTCTGCACTGCTCTTGCTTCGTTCTGCACCTCTCTTGCAAATTTCTGCATCCCTCTTGCCTCTTTCCACACCCCTCTTGCCTCCTTCTGCACCTCTGTTGGTTCTTTCTGCACTTCTCTTGCTTCTTTCGGCACCTCTTTTGCCTGTTTCTACAACATGCTTGCCTCTTTCTGCACTTCTCTTGCTTCTTTCTGACTTCTCTTGCTTTTTCTGCACCCCTCTTGCTTCTTTCTGCACTTCTCTTGCTTCTTGCTGCACCTCTCTTGCAAATTTCTGCACCCCTCTTGCCTCTTTCTGCACCCCTCTTGCCTCTTTCTGCACCCCTCTTGCCTCCTTCTGCACCTCTGTTGGTTCTTTCTGCACTGCTCTAGCTTCTTTCTGCACCTCTTTTGCCTGTTTCTACAACTCTCTTTCCTCTTTCTGCATTTCTCTTGCTTCTTTCTGAACATCTCTAGCTTCTTTCTGCAACCCTCTTGCCTCCTTCTGCACCTCTGTTGGTTCTTTCTGCACTGCTCTTGCTTCTTTCTGCACCTATGTTGCTTCTTTCTGCACTTCTCTTGCCTTTTTCTGCACCCCGCTTTCTACTTTTGGCACATCTGTTGCTTCTTTCTGCACTTATCTTGCTTCTTTCTGCACTTCTCTTGCTTTTTTCTGCACCCCTCTTGCTTCTTTCTGCACTTCTCTTGCTTCTTGCTGCACCTCTCTTGCAAATTTCTGCACCCCTCTTGCCTCTTTCTGCACCCCTCTTGCTTCCTTCTGCACCTCTGTTGCTTCTTTCTGAACCTCTCTTGCCTCTTTCTGTACCTCTGTTGGTTCTTTCTGCACTGCCGTAGCTTCTTTCTGCACCTCTCTTGCAAATTTCAGTCACCCTCTTGCCTCTTTCTGCACCCTCTTGCCTGCTTCTGCACCTCTGTTGGTTCTCTCTGCACTGCTCTTGCTTCTTTCTGCACATCTTTTGCCTGTTTCTGCCACTCTCTTGCCTCTTTCTGCACTTCTCTTGCTTCTTTCTGCACTTCTCTTATTTCTTTCCGCCCCCTCTTGCTTCTTTCTGCACTTCTCTTGCTTCTTTCTGCAACCCTCTTGCCTCTTTCTGCACCCGTCTTCCCTCTTTCTCCACCCTTCTTTCTACTTTCCGCACCTCTCTTACCTCTTTCTGCATCCCTGTTCCCTTTTTCTACACCTCTCTTGCCTGCTTCTGCAACTCTCTTGCCTCTTTCTGCAGTCTTCTTGCCTCCTTCTGCAGCTCTGTTGCTTATTTCTGCACTTCTCTTGCCTCTTTCTGCACCCCTCTTGCTTCTTTCTGCGCCCCTCTAGCTTCTTTCTGCACTTCTCTTGCTTCTTTCTGCAACCCTCTTGCCTCTTTCTGCACCCATCTTCCCAGTTTCTGCACCCTTCTTTCCACTTTCCACACCTCGCTTGCCTCTTTCTGCACCCCTGTTCCCTTTTTCTGCACCTCTCTTGCCTGCTTCTGCAACTCTCTTGCCTCTTTCTGCAGTTCTCTTGCCTCTTTCTGCACCACTCTTGTCTGTTTCTGTACCTCTGTTGGTTCTTTCTGCACTGCTGTTGCTTCTTTCTGGACCTCTTTTGCAAATTTCATCACCCCTCTTGCCTCTTTTTGCAGCCCTCTTGCCTGCTTCTGTACCTCTGTTGGTTCTTTCTGCACTGCTCTTGCTTCCTTCTGCCCCTCGTTTGCCTGTTTCTGCAACTCTCTTGCCTCTTTCTGCACTTCTTTTACTTCTTTCTGCACCTCTGTTGCTTCTTTCTGCACTTCTCTTGCCTTTTCGGCACCCCGCTTTCTTCTTTTGACACATCTGTTGCTTCTTTCTGCACCTCTCTTGCTTCTTTCTACACCTCTCTTGCTTCTTTCTGCACCCCTCTTGCCTCTTTGTGCACCCTTCTTCCCTCTTTCTGTACCTCTCTTGCCTCTTTCTCCACCCCTGTGCCCTTTTTCTGCACCTCTCTTGCCTGTTTCTGCAACTCTCTTGCCTCTATCTGCAGTCCCCTTGCCTTCTTCTGGACCTCTGTTGCTTCTTTCTGCACTTCTCTTGCCTTTTTCTGCACCCCGCGTTCTTCTTTTGACACATCCGTTGCTTCTTTCTGCACCTCTCTTGCTTCTTTCTACACCCCTCTTGCCTCTTTCTGCACCCTTCTTCCCTCAGTCTGCACCTCTGTTGCCTCTTTCTCCACCCCTATTCCCTTTTTCTGCACCTCTATTGCCTGTTTCTGCAACTCTCTTGCCTCTTTCTGCACCCCTCTTGTCTGTTTCTGTACCTCTGTTGGTTCTTTCTGCACTGCTGTTGCTTCTTTCTGCACCTCTCTTGCAAATTTTGTCACCCCTCTTGCCTCTTTCTGCACCCCTCTTGCCTACTTCTGCACCTCTGTTGGTTCTTTCTGCACTGCTCTTGCTTCTTTCTGCACCTCTTTTGCCTGTTTCTGCAAATCTTGCCTCTTTCTGCACTTCTCTTGCTTCTTTCTGCACTTCTCTTGTTTCTTTCTGTGCCCCTCTTGCATCTTTCTGCACTTCTCTTGCTTCTTTCTGCAACCCTCTTGCCTCTTTCTGCACCCGTCTTCCCTCTTTCTCCACCCTTCTTTCTACTTTCCGCACCTCTCTTGACTCTTTCTGCACCCCTGTTCCCTTTTTCTACACCTCTCTTGCCTGCTTCTGCAACTCTCTTGCCTCTTTCTGCAGTCTTCTTGCATCCTTCTGCAGCTCTGTTGCTTATTTCTGCACTTCTCTTGCCTCTTTCTGCACCCCTCTTGTCTGTTTCTGTACCTCTGTTGGTTCTTTCTGCACTGCTGTTGCTTCTTTCTGCACCTCTCTTGCAAATTTTGTCACCCCTCTTGCCTCTTTCTGCACCCCTCTTGCCAGCTTCTGCACCTCTGTTGGTTCTTTCTGCACTGCTCTTGCTTTTTTCTGCACCTCTTTTGCCTGTTTCTGCAACTCTCTTGCCTCTTTCTGCACTTATTTTGCTTCTTTCTGCGCTTCTCTTGCTTCTTTCTGCGCCCCTCTTGCTTCTTTCTGCGCCCCTCTAGCTTCTTTCTGCACTTCTCTTGCTTCTTTCTGCAACCCTCTTGCCTCTTTTTGCACCCATCTTCCCAGTTTCTGCACCCTTCTTTCCACTTTCCACACCTCTCTTGCCTCTTTCTGCACCCCTGTTCCCTTTTTCTGCACCTCTCTTGCCTGCTTCTGCAACTCTCTTGCCTCTTTCTGCAGTTCTCTTGCCTCTTTCTGCACCACTCTTGTCTGTTTCTGTACCTCTGTTGGTTCTTTCTGCACTGCTGTTGCTTCTTTCTGGACCTCTTTTGCAAATTTCATCACCCCTCTTGCCTCTTTCTGCAGCCCTCTTGCCTGCTTCTGTACCTCTGTTGGTTCTTTCTGCACTGCTCTTGCTTCCTTCTGCCCCTCGTTTGCCTGTTTCTGCAACTCTCTTGCCTCTTTCTGCACTTCTTTTACTTCTTTCTGCACCTCTGTTGCTTCTTTCTGCACTTCTCTTGCCTTTTCGGCACCCCGCTTTCTTCTTTTGACACATCTGTTGCTTCTTTCTGCACCTCTCTTGCTTCTTTCTACACCTCTCTTGCTTCTTTCTGCACCCCTCTTGCCTCTTTGTGCACCCTTCTTCCCTCTTTCTGTACCTCTCTTGCCTCTTTCTCCACCCCTGTGCCCTTTTTCTGCACCTCTCTTGCCTGTTTCTGCAACTCTCTTGCCTCTATCTGCAGTCCCCTTGCCTTCTTCTGGACCTCTGTTGCTTCTTTCTGCACTTCTCTTGCCTTTTTCTGCACCCCGCGTTCTTCTTTTGACACATCTGTTGCTTCTTTCTGCACCTCTCTTGCTTCTTTCTACACCCCTCTTGCCTCTTTCTGCACCCTTCTTCCCTCAGTCTGCACCTCTGTTGCCTCTTTCTCCACCCCTATTCCCTTTTTCTGCACCTCTATTGCCTGTTTCTGCAACTCTCTTGCCTCTTTCTGCACCCCTCTTGTCTGTTTCTGTACCTCTGTTGGTTCTTTCTGCACTGCTGTTGCTTCTTTCTGCACCTCTCTTGCAAATTTTGTCACCCCTCTTGCCTCTTTCTGCACCCCTCTTGCCTACTTCTGCACCTCTGTTGGTTCTTTCTGCACTGCTCTTGCTTCTTTCTGCACCTCTTTTGCCTGTTTCTGCAAATCTTGCCTCTTTCTGCACTTCTCTTGCTTCTTTCTGCACTTCTCTTGTTTCTTTCTGTGCCCCTCTTGCATCTTTCTGCACTTCTCTTGCTTCTTTCTGTAACCCGCTTGCCTCTTTCTGCACCCGTCTTCCCTCTTTCTCCACCCTTCTTTCCTCTTTCCGCACCACTCTTGCCTCTTTCTGCACCCCTGTTCCTTTTTTCTGCACCTCTCTTGCCTGCTTCTGCAACTCTCTTGCCTCTTTCTGCAGTTCTCTTGCCTCCTTCTGCAGCTCGGTTGCTTATATCTGCACTTCTCTTGCCTCTTTCTGCACCCGTCTTGTCCATTTCTGTATCTCTGTTGGTTCTTTCTGCACTGCTGTTGCTTCTTTCTGCACCTCTCTTGCAAATTTCGTCTCCCCTCTTGCCTCTTTCTGCACCCCTCTTGCCTGCTTCTGCTCCTCTGTTGGTTCTTTCTGCACTGCTCTTGCTTCTTTCTGCACCTCTTTTGCCTGTTTCTGCAACTCCCTTGCCTCTTTCTGCACTTCTTTTGCTTCTTTCTGCACTTCTCTTGCTTCTTTCTGCAACCCTCTTGCCTCTTTCTGCACCCATCTTCCCTCGTTCTCCACCATTCTTTCTACTTTCCGCACCTCTCTTGCCTCTTTCTGCACCCCTGTTCCCTTTTTCTGCACCTCTCTTGCCTGCTTCTGCAACTCTCTTGCCTCTTTCTGCAGTTCTCTTGCCTCTTTCTGCAACGCTCTTGTCTGTTTCTGTACCTCTGTTGGTTCTTTCTGCACTGCTGTTGCTTCTTTCTGGACCTCTTTTGCAAATTTCATCACACCTCTTGCCTCTTTCTGCAGCCCTCTTGCCTGCTTCTGCACCTCTGTTGGTTCTTTCTGCACTGCTCTTACTTCCTTCTGCCCCTCGTTTGCCTGTTTCTGCAACTCTCTTGCCTCTTTCTGCACTTCTTTTGCTTCTTTCTGCACCTCTGTTGCTTCTTTCTGCACTTCTCTTGCTTCTTTGTACACCTCTCTTGCTTCTTTCTGCACCCCTCTTGCCTCTTTCTGCACCCTTCTTCCTCTTTCTGCACCTCTCTTGCCTCTTTCTCCACCCCTGTTCCCTTTTTCTGCACCTCTCTTGCCTGTTTCTGCAACTCTCTTGCCTCTATCTGCAGTCCCCTTGCCTTCTTCTGCACCTCTGTTGCTTCTTTCTGCACTTCTCTTGCCTCTTTCTGCACCCCTCTTGTCTGTTTCTGCACCTCTGTTGGTTCTTTCTGCACTGCTGTTGCTTCTTTCTGCACCTCTCTTGCAAATTTTGTCACCCCTCTTGCTTCTTTCTGCACTTCTCTTGCCTCTTTCTGCACCCCTCTTGTCTGTTTCTGCACCTCTGTTGGTTCTTTCTGCACTGCTTTTGCTTCTTTCTGGACCTCTCTTGCAAATTTCTGCACCCCTCTTGCCTCATTCTGCACCCCTCTTGCCTGCTTCTGCTTCTCTGTTGGTTCTTTCTGCACTGCTCTTGCTTCTTTCTGCACCTCTTTTGCCTGTTTCTGCAACTCTCTTGCCTCTTTCTGCACTTCTCTTGCTTCTTTCTGCACTTCTCTTGTTTCTTTCTGTGCCCCTCTTGCATCTTTCTGCACTTCTCTTGCTTCTTTCTGCAACCCGCTTGCCTCTTTCTGCACCCGTCTTCCCTCTTTCTCCACCCTTCTTTCCTCTTTCTGCACCTCTCTTGCCTCTTTCTGCACCCCTGTTCCTTTTTTCTGCACCTCTCTTGCCTGCTTCTGCAACTCTCTTGCCTCTTTCTGCAGTTCTCTTGCCTCCTTCTGCAGCTCGGTTGCTTATATCTGCACTTCTCTTGCCTCTTTCTGCACCCGTCTTGTCCATTTCTGTACCTCTGTTGGTTCTTTCTGCACATCTGTTGCTTCTTTCTGCACCTCTCTTGCACATTTCGTCACCCCTCTTGCCTCTTTCTGCACCCCTCTTGCCTGCTTCTGCACCTCTGTTGGTTCTTCCTGCACTGCTCTTGCTTCTTTCTGCACCTCTATTGCCTGTTTCTGCAACTCCCTTGCCTCTTTCTGCACTTCTCTTGCTTCTTTCTTCACCCCTCTTGCTTCTTTCTGCACTTCTCTTGCTTCTTTCTGCACCCCTCTTCCCTCTTTCTGCACCCTTCTTTCCTCTTTCCGCACCTCTCTTGCCTCTTTCTGCACCCCTGTTCCCTTTTTCTGCACCTCTCTTGCCTGGTTCTGCAACTCTCTTGCCTCTTTATGCAGTTCTCTTGCCTCCTTCCGCAGCTCTGTTGCTTATTTCTGCATTTCTATTGCTTCTCTCTGCACCCCTCTTGTCTGTTTCTGCACCTCTGTTGGTTCTTTCTGCACTGCTCTTGCTTCTTTCTGGACCTCTCTTGCAAATTTCTGCACCCCTCTTGCCTCATTCTGTACCCCTCTTGCCTCCTTCTGCACCTCTGTTGGTTCTTTCTGCAGTGCTCTTGCTTCCATTCTGCACCTCTTTTGCCTGTTTCTGCAACACTCTTGCCTCTTTCTGAACTTCTCTTGCCTCCTTCTGCACCTCTGTTGCTTCTTTCTGCACTTTTCTTGCCTGTTTCTGCACACCTCTTGCCTCTTTCTGCACCTCTGTTGCTTCTTTTTGTACCTCTGTTGCTTCTTTCTGCACCTCTCTTGCTTCTTTCTGCACACCTCTTGCCTCTTTCTGCACCCTTTTTCCCTTTTTCTGCACCTTTCTTGCCTCTTTCTCCATCTCTGTTCCCTTTTTCTGCACCTCTCTTGCATGTTTCTGCAACTCTCTTGCCCCTTTCTGCAGTTCTCTTGCCTCCTTCTGCATCTCTGTTGCTTCTTTCTGCACTTCTCTTGCCTCTTTCTTCACCCCTCTTATCTGTTTCTGTACCTATTTTGGTTCTTTCTGCACTGCTCTTGCTTCGTTCTGCACCTCTCTTGCAAATTTCTGCATCCCTCTTGCCTCTTTCCACACCCTTCTTGCCTCCTTCTGCACCTCTGTTGGTTCTTTCTGCACTTCTCTTGCTTCTTTCGGCACCTCTTTTGCCTGTTTCTACAACACGCTTGCCTCTTTCTGCACTTCTCTTGCTTCTTTCTGCACTTCTCTTGCTTTTTTCTGCACCCCTCTTGCTTCTTTCTGCACTTCTCTTGCTTCTTGCTGCACCTCTCTTGCAAATTTCTGCACCCCTCTTGCCTCTTTCTGCACCCCTCTTGCCTCTTTCTGAACCCCTCTTGCCTCCTTCTGCACCTCTGTTGGTTCTTTCTGCACTGCTCTAGCTTCTTTCTGCACCTCTTTTGCCTGTTTCTACAACTCTCTTTCCTCTTTCTGCATTTCTCTTGCTTCTTTCTGCACATCTCTAGCTTCTTTCTGCAACCCTCTTGCCTCCTTCTGCACCTCTGTTGGTTCTTTCTGCACTGCTCTTGCTTCTTTCTGCACCTCTGTTGCTTCTTTCTGCACTTCTCTTGCCTTTTTCAGCACCCCGCTTTCTACTTTTGGCACATCTGTTGCTTCTTTCTGCACTTCTCTTGCTTCTTTCTGCACCTCTGTTGCTTCCTTCTGCACCCCTCTTACCTCTTTCTGTGCCCTTCTTCCCTCTTTCTGCACCGCTCTTGCCTCTTTCTCCAACCCTGTTCCCTTTTTCTGAACCTCTCTTGCCTGTTTCTGCAACTCTCTTGCCTATATCTGCAATTCCCTTGTCTTCTTCTCCACCTCTGTTGCTTCTTTCTGCACTTCTCTTGCCTCTTTCTGCACCCCTCTTGTCTGTTTCTGTACCTCTGTTGGTTCTTTCTGCACTTCTCTTGCATCTTTCTGCACTGTTCTTGCTTCTTTCTGCGTCCCTCTTGCTTCTTTCTGTACTTCTCTTGCTACTTTCTGCAACCCTCTTGCCTCTTTCTGTATTCCTCTTCCCTCTTTCTGCACCCTTCTTTCCTCTTTTTGCACCTCTCTTGCCTCTCTCTGCAGCCCTGTTCCCGTTTTCTGCACCTCTCTTGCCTGCTTCTGCAACTCTCTTGCCTCTTTCTGCAGTTCTCTTGCCTCTTTCTGCACCCCTATTGTCTGTTTCTGCACCTCTGTTGGTTCTTTCTGCACTGCTGTTGCTTCTTTGTGGACCTCTCTTGCAAATTTCTGCACCCCTCTTGCCTCATTCTGTACCCCTATTGTCTGTTTCTGCACCTCTGTTGGTTCTTTCTGCACTGCTCTTGCTTCTTTCTGCACCTCTTTTGAGTGTTTCTGCAACTCTCTTGCCTCTTTCTGTACTTCTCTTGCCTCCTTCTGCACCTCTGTTGCTTCTTTCTGCACTTGTCATGCCTGTTTCTGCACCCCTCTTGCCTCTTTCTGCACCTCTGTTGCTTCTCATTGTACCTCTCTTGCTTCTTTCTGCACCTCTCTTGCTTCTTTCTGCACCTCTCTTTCCTCTTTCTGCACCCCTGTTCCCTTTTTCTGCACCTCTCTTGCCTGCTTCTGCAACTCTCTTGCCTCTTTCTGCAGTTCTCTTGCTTCCTTCTGCAGCTCTGTTGCTTATTTCTGCACCTCTCTTGCTTCTTTCTGCACCCCTCTTGTCTGTTTCTGTACCTCTGTCGGTTCTTTCTGCACTGCTGTTGCTTCTTTCTGCACCTCTCTTGCAAATTTCTATACCCATCTTGCCTCTTTCTGTACCCCTCTTGCCTGCTTCTGCACCTCTGTTGGTTCTTTCTGCACTGATCTTGCTTCTTTCTGCACCTCTTTTGCCTGTTTCTGCAACTCTCTTGCCTCTTTCTGTACTTCTCTTGCCTCCTTCTGGACCTCTGTTGCTTCTTTCTGCACTTGTCTTGCCTGTTTCCACACCCCTCTTGCCTCTTTCTGCACCTCTGTTGCTTCTTTTTGTACCTCTCTTGCTTCTTTCTGCACCTCTCTTGCTTCTTTCTGCACCACTCTTGCCTCTTTCTGCACCCTTTTTCCCTCTTTCTGCACCTTTCTTGCCTCTTTCTGCATCCCTGTTTTCTTTTTATGCACCTCTCTTGCAAATTTCTGCATCCCTCTTGCCTCTTTCCACACCACTCTTGCCTCCTTCTGCACCTCTGTTGGTTCTTTCTGCACTTCTCTTGCTTCTTTCGGCACCTCTTTTGCCTGTTTCTGCAACACTCTTGCCTCTTTCTGCACTTCTCTTGCTTCTTTCTGCACTTCTCTTGCTTTTTTCTGCACCCCTCTTGCTTCTTTCTGCCCTTCTCTTGCTTCTTGCTGCACCTCTCTTGCAAATTTCTGCACCCCTCTTGCCTCTTTCTGCTCCCCTGTTGCCTCCTTCTGCACCTCTGTTGTTCTTTCTGCACTGCTCTTGCTTCTTTCTGTACCTCTTTTGCCTGTTTCTGCAACTCTCTTTCCTCTTTCTGCACCCCTTTTGCTTCTTTCTGCACCTCTGTTGCTTCTTTCTGCACTTCTCTTGCCTTTTTCTGCACCCGCTTTCTACTTTTGGCACATCTGTTGCTTCTTTCTGCACCTCTCTTGCTTCTTTCTGCACCTCTGTTGCTTCCTTCTGAACCCCTCTTGCCTCTTTCTGTGCCCTTCTTCCCTCTTTCTACACCGCTCTTGCCTCTTTCTCCAACCCTGTTCCCTTTTTCTGAATCTCTCTTGCCTGTTTCTGCAACTCTCTTGCCTATATCTGCAATTCCCTTGCTTTCTTCTGCACCTCTGTTGCTTCTTTCTGCACTTCTCTTGCTTTTTCCTTCACCCCTGTTGGTTCTTTCTGCATCTTGCTTCTTGCTGCACCTCTCTTGCCTCTTTCTGCACCCCGCTTGTCTCTTTCCGCACCCCTCTTGCCTCCTTCTGTACCTCTGTTGGTTCTTTCTGCACTGCTGTTGCTTCTTTCTACACCCCTCTTGCCTCTTTCGGCACCCCTCTTACCTGCTTCAGCACCTTTGTTGGTTCTTTCTGCACTGCTCTTGCTTCTTTCTGCACCTCTTTTGCCTGTTTCTGCAACTCTCTTGCCTCTTTCTGCACTTCTCTTGCTTCTTTCTGTCCTTCTTTTGCTTCTATCTGCGCCCCTCTTGCTTCTTTCTGCACTTCTCTTGCAAATTTCTGCACCCCTCTTGCCTCATTCTGTACCCCTCTTGCCTCCTTCTGCACCTCTGTTGGTTCTTTCTGCACTGCTCTTGCTTCTTTCTGCACCTCTTTTGCCTGTTTCTGCAACACTCTTGCCTCTTTCTAAACTTCTCTTGCCTCTTTCTGGACCTCTGTTGCTTCTTTCTGCACTTATCTTGCCTGTTTCCGCACCCCTCTTGCCTCTTTCTGCACCTCTCTTGCTTCTTTCTGCACCTCTCTTGCTTCTTTCTGCACCCCTCTTGCCTCTTTCTGTACCCTTTTTCCCTCTTTCTGCACCTTTCTTGCCTCTTTCTGCATCCCTGATTTCTTTTTATGCACCTCTCTTGCCTGTTTCTGCAACTCTCTTGCCCCTTTCTCCAGTTCTCTTGCATTCTTTCTGCACTGCTCTTGCTTCTTTCTGCACCTCTTTTGCCTGTTTCTGCAACACTCTTGCCTCTTTCTGAACTTCTCTTGCCTCCTTCTGCACATCTGTTGCTTCTTTCTGCACTTGTCTTGCCTATATCTGCAATTCCCTTGCCTCTTTCTGCACCTCTGTTGCTTCTTTTTGTACCTCTCTTGCTACTTTCTGCAACTCTCTTGCCCCTTTCTGCAGTTCTCTTGCCTCCTTCTGCATCTCTGTTCCTTCTTTCTGCACTTCTCTTGCCTCTTTCTTCACCCCTCTTATCTGTTTCTCTACCTCTTTTGGTTCTTTCTGCACTGCTCTTGCTTCGTTCTGCACCTCTCTTGCAAATTTCTGCATCCCTCTTGCCTCTTTCCACACCCCTCTTGCCTCCTTCTGCACCTCTGTTGGTTCTTTCTGCACTTCTCTTGCTTCTTTCGACACCTCTTTTGCCTGTTTCTGCAACACTCTTGCCTCTTTCTGCACTTCTCTTGCTTCTTTCTACACTTCTCTTGCTTTTTTCTGCACCGCTCTTGCTTCTTTCTGCACTTCTCTTGCTTCTTGCTGCACCTCTCTTGCAAATTTCTACACCCCTCTTGCCTCTTTCTGCACCCCTCTTGCCTCCTTCTGCACCTCTGTTGGTTCTTTCTGCACTGCTCTTGCTTCTTTCAGGACCTCTTTTGCCTGTTTCTGCAACTCTCTTTCCTCTTTCTGCATTTCTCTTGCTTCTTTCTGCACATCTCTTGCTTCTTTCTGCACCCGTTTTGCTTCTTTCTGCACTTCTCTTGCTTCTTTCTGCACCCTTCTTGTCTCCTTCTGCACCTCTGTTGCTTCTTTCTTTACCTCTCTTGCTTTTTCTTCACCCCTGTTGGTTCTTTCTGCATCTTGCTTCTTGCTGCACCTCTCTTGCCTCTTTCTGCACCCTGCTTGCCTCATCCGCACCCCTCTTGCCTCCTTCTGTACCTCTGTTGGTTCTTTCTGCACTGCTCTTACTTCTTTCTGTACCTCTTTTGCCTGTTTCTGCAACTCTCGTGGTTCTTTATGCCTTCTCCTGCCTCTTTCTGCACCCCTCTTGCCTGCTTCTGCACCTCTGTTGGTTCTTTCTGCACTGCTCTTGCTTCTTTCTGCACCTCTTTTGCCTGTTTCTGCAACTCTCTTGCCTCTTTCTGCACTTCTCTTGCTTCTTTCTGCACTTCTTTTGCTTATATCTGTGCCCCTCTTGTTTCTTTCTGCACTTCTCTTGCTTCTTTCTGCAACCCTCTTGCCTCTTTCTGCACCCCTCTTCTCTCTTTCTGCACCCTTCTTTCCTCTTTCCGCACCTCTCTTGCCTCTTTCAGCACCCCTGTTCCCTTTTTCTGCACATCTCTTGCCTGCTTCTGAAACTCTCTTGCTCTTTCTGCAGTTTTCTTGCCTCCTTCTGCAGCTCTCTTGCTTATTTCTGCACTTCTCTTGCCTCTTTCTGCACCCCTCTTGTCTGTTTCTGCACCTCTGTTGGTTCTTTCTGCACTGCTCTTGCTTCTTTCTGGACCTCTCTTGCAAATTTCTGCACCCCTCTTGCCTCATTCTGCACCCCTCTTGCCTGCTTCTGCACCTCTGTTGGTTCTTTCTGCACTGCTCTTGCTTCTTTCTGTACCTCTTTTGCCTGTTTCTGCAACTCTCGTGGTTCTTTATGCCTTCTCCTGCCTCTTTCTGCACCCCTCTTGTCTGTTTCTGTACCTCTGTCAGTTCTTTCTGCACTGCTGTTGCTTCTTTCTACACCCCTCTTGCCTCTTTCTGCACCCCTCTTACCTGCTTCTGCACCTCTGTTGGTTCTTTCTGCACTGCTCTTGCTTCTTTCTGCACCTCTTTTGCCTGTTTCTGCAACTCTCTTGCCTCTTTCTGCACTTCTCTTGCTTCTTTCTGCACTTCTTTTGCTTATATCTGTGCCCCTCTTGTTTCTTTCTGCACTTCTCTTGCTTCTTTCTGCAACCTTCTTGCCTCTTTCTGCACCCTTCTTCTCTCTTTCTGCACCCTTCTTTCCTCTTTCCGCACCTCTCTTGCCTCTTTCTGCACCCCTGTTCCCTTTTTCTGCACCTCTCTTGCCTGCTTCTGAAACTCTCTTGCTCTTTCTGCAGTTTTCTTGCCTCCTTCTGCAGCTCTCTTGCTTATTTCTGCACCCCTCTTGTCTGTTTCTGCACCTCTGTTGGTTCTTTCTGCACTGCTCTTGCTTCTTTCTGGACCTCTCTTGCAAATTTCTGCACCCCTCTTGCCTCATTCTGCACCCCTCTTGCCTGCTTCTGCACCTCTGTTGGTTCTTTCTGCACTGCTCTTGCTTCTTTCTGCACCTCTCTTGCCTGTTTCTGTACCCCTGTTCTCTTTTTCTGCACCTCTCTTGCCTGTTTCTGTAACTCTCTTGCCTGTTTCTGCACCCCTCTTCTCTCTTTCTGCACCCTTCTTTCCTCTTTCCGCACCTCTCTTGCCTCTTTCTGTACCCCTGTTCCCTTTTTCTGCACCTCTCTTGCCTGCTTCTGAAACTCTCTTACTCTTTCTGCAGTTTTCTTGCCTCCTTCTGCAGCTCTCTTGCCTCTTTCTGCACCCCTCTTGTCTGTTTCTGCACCTCTGTTGGTTCTTTCTGCACTGCTCTTGCTTCTTTCTGGACCTCTCTTGCAAATGTCTGCACCCCTCTTGCCTCATTCTGCACCCCTCTTGCCTGCTTCTGCACCTCTGTTGGTTCTTTCTGCACTGCTCTTGCTTCTTTCTGCACCTCTCTTGCCTGTTTCTGTACCCCTGTTCTCTTTTTCTGCACCTCTCTTGCCTGTTTCTGTAACTCTCTTGCCTGTTTCTGTAGTTCTCTTGCCTCCTTCTGCACCTCTGTTGCTTATTTCTGCACTTCTCTTGCCTCTTTCTGCACCCCTCTTGTCTGTTTCTGCACCTCTGTTGGTTCTTTCTGCACTGCTCTTGCTTCTATCTGGACCTCTCTTGCAAATGTATGGACCCCTCCTTCCTCTTACTGCACCCCTCTTGCCTCCTTCTGCACCTCTGTTGGTTCTTTCTGCACTGCTCTTGCTTCTTTATTCACCTCTTTTGCCTGTTTCCAGAACTCTCTTGCCTCTTTCTGCAGTTCTCTTGCCTCCTCCTGCACCTCTGTTGCTTCTTTCTGCACTTCTCTTGCCTCTTTCTGCACCCTTCTTATCTGTTTCTGTACCTCTTTTTGTTCTTTCTGAAGTGCTCTTGCTTCTTTCTGTACTTCTCTGGCAAATTTTTGCACCCCTCTTGCCTCCTTCTGCTCCTCTGTTGGTTCCTTATGCACTGCTCTTGCTTCTTTCTGCACCTCCTTTGCCTGTTTCTGCAACTCTCTTGCCTCTTTTGGCACTTCTCTTGCTTTTTTCTATACTTCTCTTGCTTCTTTCTGCACCGCTCTTGCTTCTTTCTGTACTTCTCTTGCTTCTTTCTGCACCCCTCTTTCATATTTCTGCACCCTTCTATCCTCTTTCTGAACCTCTCTTGCCTCCTTCTGTACCCCTATTCCCATTTTCTGTATCTTTCTTGCTTATTTCTGCACTTCTCTTGCCTCATTCTGCACCCCTCTTCTCTGATTCTGCACCTCTGTTGGTTCTTTCTGCAGTGCTCTTGCTTCTTTCTGGACCTCTCTTGCAAATTTCTATACCCCTCTTGCCTCTTTCTGAACCCCTCTTGCCTCCTTCTGCACCTCTTTTGGCTCTTTCTGCACTGCTCTTGCTTCTTTCTGCATCTCTTTTGCCTGTTTCTGTAACTCTCTTGCCTCTTTCTGCACTTCTCTTGCCTCCTTCTGCACCTCTGTTGCTTCTTTCTGCACGTCTCTTGCCTTTTTATGTACCCGTCTTGTCTCTTACTGCACCTCTGTTGCTTCTTTCTGCACTTCTCTTGCTTCTTTCTGCACTTCTCTTGCCTCTTTCTGCACCCCTCTTGTCTGTTTCTGCACCTCTGTTGGTTCTTTCTGAACTGCTCTTGCTTCTTTCTGGACCTTTCCTGCCTATTTCTATACCCCTGTTCTCTTTTTCTGCACCTCTCTTGCCTGTTTCTGTAACTCTCTTGCCTGTTTCTGTAGTTCTCTTGCCTCCTTCTGCACCTCTGTTGCTTATTTCTGCACTTCTCTTGCCTCTTTCTGCACCCCTCTTGGCTGTTTCTGCACCTCTGTTGGTTCTTTCTGCACTGCTCTTGCTTCTATCTGGACCTCTCTTGCAAATGTATGCACCCCTCCTTCCTCTTACTGCACCCCTCTTGCCTCCTTCTGCACCTCTGTTGGTTCTTTCTGCACTGCTCTTGCTTCTTTATGCACCTCTTTTGCCTGTTTCCAGAACTCTCTTGCCTCTTTCTGCAGTTCTCTTTCCTCCACCTGCACCTCTGTTGCTTCTTTCTGCACTTCTCTTGCCTCTTTCTGCACCCTTCTTATCTGTTTCTGTACCTCTTTTTGTTCTTTCTGAAGTGCTCTTGCTTCTTTCGGTACTTCTCTGGCAAATTTTTGCACCCCTCTTGCCTCCTTCTGCTCCTCTGTTGGTTCCTTATGCACTGCTCTTGCTTCTTTCTGCACCTCCTTTGCCTGTTTCTGCAACTCTCTTGCCTCTTTTGGCACTTCTCTTGCTTTTTTCTATACTTCTCTTGCTTCTTTCTGTACTTCTCTTGCTTCTTTCTGCACCTCTCTTTCCTATTTCTGCACCCTTCTATCCTCTTTCTGTACCTCTCTTGCCTCCTTCTTACCCCTATTCCCTTTTTCTGTATCTTTCTTGCTTAATTCTGCACTTCTCTTGCCTCTTTCTGCACCCCTCTTCTCTGATTCTGCACCTCTGTTGGTTCTTTCTGCACTGCTCTTGCTTCTTTCTGAACTTCTCTTGCAAATTTCTATACCCCTCTTGCCTCTTTCTGAACCCCTCTTGCCTCCTTCTGCACCTCTTTTGGCTCCTTCTGCACTGCTCTTGCTTCTTTCTGCACCTCTTTTGCCTGTTTCTGTAACTCTCTTGCCTCTTTCTACACTTCTCTTGCCTCCTTCTGCACCTCTGTTGCTTCTTTCTGCACGTCTCTTGCCTTTTTATGTACCTCTCTTGCCTCTTACTGCACCTCTGTTGCTTCTTTCTGCACTTCTCTTGCTTCTTTCTGCACTTCTCTTGCCTCTTTCTGCACCCCTCTTGTCTGTTTCTGCACCTCTGCTTGGTTCTTTCTGAACTGCTCTTGCTTCTTTCTGGACCTTTCCTGCAAATTTTTGCACCCCTCTTGCCTCTTTCTGCACCCCTCTTGCTTCCTTCTGTGCCTCTGCTGGTTCTTTATGTACTACTCTTGCTTCTTTCTGCACCTTTGTTGCTTTTTTCTGCACTTCTCTTGTCTTTTTCTGCACCCCACTTTCTTCTTTTGGCACATCTGTTGCTTCTTTCTGCACCTCTCTTGCTTCTTTCTGCACCACTCTTGCTTCTTTCTGCACCCCTCTTGCCTCTTTCTGCACCATTCTTCGCTCTTTCTGCACCTCTCTGCCTCTTTCTCCACCCCTTTTCCCTTTTTCTGCACCTCTCTTTCCTGTTTCTGCAACTCTCTTGGCTCTATCTGCAGTTCCCTTGCCTTCTTCTGCACCTCTGTTGCTTCTTTCTGCACTTCTCTTACGTCATTCTGCACCCCTCTTGTCTGTTTCTGTACCTCTGTCGGTTCTTTCTGCACTGCTGTTGCCTCTTTCTGCACCTCTCTTGCAAATTCTTCCACCCCTCTTGCCTCTTTCTGCACCCCTCTTGCCTGCTTCTGCACCTCTGTTGGTTCTCTCTGCACTGTTCTTGCTTCTTTCTGCACCTCTTTTGCCTGTTTCTGCAACTCTCTTGCTTGTTTCTGCACTTCTCTTGCTTCTTTCTGCACTTCTCTTGCTTCTTTCTGTGCCCCTCTTGCTTCTTTCTGCACTTCTCTTGCTTCTTTCTGCACCTCTCTTGCCTCTTTCTGTACCCCTGTTCCCTTTTTCTGCACCTCTCTTGCCTGCTTCTGCAACTCTCTTGCCTCTTTCTGCAGTTCTCTTGCCTCCTTCTGCAGCTCTGTTGCTTATTTCTGCACTTATCTTGCCTCTTTCTGCACCCTTCTTTCCTCTTTCTGCACCTCTGTTGCTTCTTTTTGTACCTCTCTTGCTTCTTTCTGCACCTCTCTTGCTTCTTTCTGCACCCCTCTTGCCTCTTTCTGCACCCTTTTTCTTTTTCTGCACCTCTCTTGCCTGTTTCTGCAACTCTCTTGCCCCTTTCTGCAGTTCTCTTGCATCCTTCTGCATCTCTGTTGCTTCTTTCTGCACTTCTCTTGCTTCTTTCTTCACCCCTCTTATCTGTTTCTGTACCTCTTTTGGTTCTTTCTGCACTGCTCTTGCGTCGTTCTGCCCCTCTCTTGCAAATTTCTGCATCCCTCTTGCCTCTTTCCACACCCCTCTTGCTTCCTTCTGCACCTCTGTTGGTTCTTTCTGCACTTCTCTTGCTTCTTTCTGCACCTCTTTTGCCTGTTACTGCAACTCTTTTGCCTCTTTCTGCACTTCTCTTGCTTCTTTCTGCACTTCTCATGCTTTTTTCTGCACCCCTCTTGCTTCTTTCTCCACTTCTCTTGCTTCTTGCTGCACCTCTCTTGCCTCTTTCTGCACCCCGCTTGCCTCTTTCCGCACCCCTCTTGCCTCCTTCTGCACCTCTGTTGGTTCTTTCTGCACTGCTCTTGCTTCTTTCTGCACCTCTTTTGCCTGTTTCTGCACTTCTCTTGCTTCTTTCTGCACTTCTCTTGCTTCTTTCTGCACCCCTTTTGCTTCTTTCTGCTCTTTTCTTGCTTCTTTCTGCACCCCTCTTGCCTCCTTCTGCACCTCTGTTGGTTTTTTCTGCATTGCTCTTCTTTCTGCACCTCTCTTGCCTGTTTCTGCACCCCTGTTCCCTTTTTCTGCACCTCTCTTGCCTGTTTCTGTAACTCTCTTGCCTCTTTCTGCACCCCTCTTGTCTGTTTCTGCACCTCTGTTGGTTCTTTCTGCACTGCTCTTGCTTCTTTCTCGACCTCTCTTGCAAATGTATGCACCCCTCCTTCCTCTTACTGCACCCCTCTTTCCACCTTCTGCACCTCTGTTGGTTCTTTCTGCACTGCTCTTGCTTCTTAATGCACCTCTTTTGCCTGTTTCTGGTACTCTCTTGCCTCTTTCTGCAGTTCTCTTGCCTCCTCCTGCACCTCTGTTGCTTCTTTCTGCACTTCTCTTGCCTCTTTCTACACCCTTCTTATCTGTTTCTGTACCTGTTTTTGTTCTTTCTGCAGTGCTCTTGCTTCGTTCTGTACTTCTCTTGCAAATTTTTGCACCCCTCTTGCCTCCTTCTGCTCCTCTGTTGGTTCTTTATGCACTGCTCTTGCTTCTTTCTGCACCTCCTTTGCCTGTTTCTGCAACTCTCTTGCCTCTTTCGGCACTTCTCTTGCTTCTTTCTACACTTCTCTTGCTTCTTTCTGCACCGCTCTTGCTTCTTTCTGTACTTCTCTTGCTTCTTTCTGCACCCCTCTTGCCTATTTCTGCACCCTTCTTTCCTCTTTCTGCACCTCTCTTGCCTCCTTCCGCACCCCTATTCCCTTTTTCTGTATCTCTTGTAGGAGAGTAGGATCTGCCCCTTATGGTTACCCCCACTTTTTGCTGGTGTATCACTGTTTTTCGACTTTAGTCTGGCTGGGGCCCTGCTATCCAGGACCCCAGCCTAGCTGATTCCTCTCTAAATTGATTTCCTGTACTTTAGGTACACCACAGATTGGATTCTGGAGTGCCCTTATAAGTCCCTAGTATATGGTATACTATGTACCAAGGGCATAGACACCCCAGAGGCCTACCAGGGGCTGAAGCATGTATTGTGCCACCCCTGGAAGATCATCCAAAATGACACCACAGGACTGCTACTGCAGCCTGAGTGAGGTGGTGCATGCACCCCTTACTGAGATATAGGCTCACTATATCTCACCTAACACTGCACATAGAAACCTATCAGTCAGCCCTATGGCAGGCCTTATCAATCCTGAAGGCAGGGTGCTTGGTTATATGTGAGAGGGTGCCCATGCATGAGCAGAGCCCCTCTGCAGCCCTCGGAAACTCCTATCCATGGTTGTCTGTGGTACAGCCTGACCATATACTCTTAAGTGCATTATATCTAAACGGTAAATGCTAACTTTGGGATGGCTGCACGGAAACATGTTGTGTTTGGTGTCAAACACCTTGGAATCATACCCCCACCAGTACCTGGTGTGGGAGTATGATCCCACCCTTCTAGAGGGAGAGACATGACAGCACCGGTATACCCGGTACCAACTAAACAGAGCCTGGCATCACAAAATGGATGCTGCAGCCACAGACACGAGTCTGGCCTCCTGCTGCTGACCGAAACTCCGGCAGAGGAGGCCTGGACAATAGGTTTCCTGTCTCAGGGAGGTGTTACCACCTCCCAGACAGGCCTTAGTGGATTGGGGCTGGGTGGGTGCACTCTCTGAGTGCTTTGAAGTCCTGCACTGGGGGCACATTTGGTGTCCTCGTGCATACCCCAGTTCAAACCGGTTGCAGGGGCTGCCAGCCCCTGCTCTGGCGCGAAACTGGACAAAGGAAATGGGTGTAGCCACCCCTCTTTCCAAACCCTCCCATAGGTGAGTCCCCAGAGTTAGTCCAACCCCTTTTCTTAGTATAAGTAAGGGAACCCTGGCAACAGGACTTTAGATATCCCTGGACAAAACTCTGAAGCTGAATCCTGGACCTTCGATGCTCTACATCAAGATTAGAGGACTGAAGAATCTCCCTTGGGGTCAAGGAGTGACTCCCCTGCTTGGCAGGCACCAATGAAGCATCTGTCCGGTCTGCATCACTGAAGCTCCCGCCGGACGTCAAAGTCTTTGCATCACCAGAGGTGGATTTCCAGACTTTCTGGAGGCTGCCCTGAGTCCCTAGCAAAGCTGAAGCCCGTAGCTGTCGTGGGTATTGTGGAACTGTGACCCCTGGACACCGAGCACATTTGCAAGTGCACGAACTTCCTGACATCTCTCGAAGCCGTGCTTTGAGTTCCAAGTATCCCTAGCCCCAAGCACCAACTGCAGAAAAGATCACTGGCCTACACTCCACGAGTGTCCCGTGGGCCAGCTCCAAGTGCGACTGCTTGAGGCTCCTTTGCAATCTCTAGTCCATTGGCTAGTGGGTCCCCACAAAGGCAACTCTTCAATTGCTTGGGCTTTTCTGGTTGCTCCAGAAGTGCCCTGACTTACCCTTGCTGGGTGAGTCCCTCAGACCTTGCTGGTCTGCACCGCAACCTTTTCTTCATTTCCCCATGACTTGCTGTTGCCAAGGCTTGTTGGGTCCAATCTGGTCGCCAATATGGCAGCACTCGACAAACTTTGTGGCACAGCTCGATTCCAGCTCCTGGTCATCGTCGACGCCTCCTGGACCTCGTGGCTGAAGAGTCAAGTCACCTGTCAACTCACCTGAAGCACCTGACATCTGAGGGCATTCGACTATCGTGCCCCTGGTCACTGGCTAGTGACTCAGACTCTGTCCCCTCTGCTTTCAGGTGTTCCTCTCCCTCGATCCAGGCTTGGATCGCACCTGACACTCTTCCACTTCACGGCAGCAGCACTTTCCAAGAGGTCGCCATTGAAAACGACGACGATTCCCGACACCTTTTAACACGTATGCACCCAGCTTCCCTGGGTGAGGTAACTCGAGTATTTCGGTACTCACGTGGGTGTGGGTCCTAGAAACTCTTAAGTTTAAAGGGGTTAACTGGAAGTCCTCTCCGAAGTGTCCTTTTCTTTAAAAATCCAACCGCGACTTTCCCCATAGAAGTCAATGGCGATTCGCGGCTGTGTTCTCACACTGCACGCGTCCCCCGTGGGTCCCCTGTGTCACTACCTTGGGTGGTTCCTTGGGGTCCAAGCACTTCTACAGGCTCTAGGCCTTGTGTCTAGCTCAGTCGTGGTTCTTATACCACTATTTTAGTATATGGTTTGGTACGCCCCTAGGGCTCAAACGTGTATTGTGCTAATAACTGCTGATATTCGCCTTGTAACTTATGTACTTCGAACTCTAGCCTCATAAAGAGACTAGAGGGGTGTGTTTAAGACTAAATACATATATTTTATATATATACCTGGTGTGACCCTCTTTCATTTGGTCACTCAAGAGATTATAGACTGGTAAAACAAGCTGCTTTACATTCCTCCAAGATTTAGCCTGAAGGCTGCTCTCCACAGCTACCACTAGGATAGCTTTCAATAAAGGTTGTCTTTAACCTATCATCCATAAGGGGTTGTTTGGACTGGTGCAAGGAACCCACTATAACTAGTGGACATCATATGCCAGGCCAACTTCTCACATTGGTGTGCAGCGTGTGGGATTCCTGCTTGCTATTGTTTTACCAGATAATCTCAAGTGACTAACTGAAAACCACTAAAGGTACCTAAGGTACATATAAATTCAAGCTTAGAAATACAGTAAGTTCTACTGAACTTAGAGTTGTGTGTCAAGGGCTTAGCACACCATTTCTACAACTCCAGAGAGTTTAGTAGGCCACACTAGAGTAGGTAGTGCATACACCACACCTCACTAGTAATGTCTTCAGGGCCAGGAACCAGTAGGTCTCTGCCAGGAACCAGTGGGCTCCTACCCTCCAAATATGACAACCTCCCATTCTTGGAATTGAGAGAGTTGTGCAAGATTAGAAAGCTGAAGAAAGGCAAAAGTGCCAACACCCAACGTCTCTTGGAGATGCTTCTACTGGATGATCTCAGAAGACCCCTAGGGTCTGCAGGGGTAGGCAGAGAGGGTGGGGCAGAAGATGAGGAAGGGAACAGGGGTGAAAATACCCAGGACCTGCCCTCTGAAACTGGCCAGGAAGATGCAAATGATCTTGCCCTGGACAATCCAGCTCCTCCTGCAGATGAGGAGGAGGATCAGAATGACCTCCCCTTTATCCCACCAGGAAGAGTTGTGAGTGTGCCTAGAAGGTCCAGATCTCCTTCTCAGGAGTCTAACCATTCTGACACCTCAGTAGGGACCTCTGTTTCTTCTCATAGGAGGGAGACCTCCTATGAGAGGAAAAAGAGACTGCTCCAGTATGAAGAAGCTCAGCTTAGGATCAGAAGAGAGCAGCTGGCTATAGACAGGGAGTCCCTAGAGCTTCATAGACAAAGAAGAAAGTTGGGACTAGAGTCCCATGGTGGCAGCAACTTCCCTAGTGGTAGGGAAAGGTCTTATGACCATAGAAACCTGAGCAAGATTGTCCCTCCCTACCAGAGTGGGGATGACATCCACAAATGGATAACTGCACTGGAAAGGGCCTGTAAAGTTCAGAGGGTCCCCCAGGAGCAGTGGGCAGCAATCTTGTGGCTCTCCTTTGCAGACAAAGGTAGAGACAAGCTCCTCACTGTAAGAGAAGAAGATGCTGATGATTACCAAGTCCTGAAGAGTGCCCTGATAGATGGGTTTGGACTAACCACTGAGCAATACAGGTTAAAGTTCAGAGATACCCAAAAGGCACAGACACAGGACTGGGTGGACTTTGTAGAATGTGCTACCAAGGCTCTGGAAGGCTGGTTACTTGGCAGTAAGGTGTGTGACTTCAAAGGATTCTATAAATTAATCATGAGGGAGCAATCAATCAATCAATCACAGAATTTGTAAAGCGCACTACTTACCCGCGAGGGTCTCAAGGTGGTGGGGGAGAAAAAAAAGGGGGGGGGTGCTGCTACTGGTCGAACAACCAGGTCTTGAGTAGCCTCCTGAAGATCAGCAGATCTTGGGTCTGTCGTAGGCTTAGTGGAAGGGTGTTCCAGGTCTTGGCGGCGAGGTGGGAGAAGGATCTGCCGCCGGTGGTGGTTCTTCGAATGCGAGGGACGGTGGCGAGGGAGAGGTCGGCGGAGCGGAGTTGGCGGTTGGGGACGTAGAAGAGGAGTCGTCTGTTGAGGTAGGCTGGGCCAGTCTTGTGGAGTGCCTTGTGTGCGTGGATGAGGAGTTTGAAGGAGATTCTCCTGTCGACGGGGAGCCAGTGCAGGTTCCTCAGGTGGGGGGTGATGTGGCTGTGGCGTGGTACATCGAGGATCAGGCGTGTGGAGGCGTTTTGTATGCGTTGCAGTCGCTTGATGAGCTTGGCCGGGGCTCCCGCGTAGAGGGCGTTCCCATAGTCGAGTCTGCTGCTGACGAGGGCCTGGGTGACTGTTCTTCTCGTGTCTGTCGGGATCCACCTGTAGATCTTGCGAAGCATGCGGAGGGTGTTGAAGCAGGAGGATGAGACTGCGTTGACTTGCTTGGCCATGGAGAGCGTTGAGTCGAGGATGACTCCCAGGTTGCGTGCGTGGTCGGTGGGTGTCGGGGCTGCTCCCAGCGTCGTTGGCCACCAGGAGTCGTCCCAGGCTGAGGGGTTGGAGCCGAGGATGAGAACCTCTGTCTTCTCCGTGTTCAGTTTTAGTCGGCTGATCTTCATCCAGTCGGCGACGGCCTTCATCCCCTCATGGAGGTTGGATTTGGCGGCGAGGGGTCCTTGGTGAGGGAGAGGATCAGTTGGGTGTCGTCGGCGTAGGAGATTATGTTGAGGTCGTGCTGTCTGGCGATGCGTGCGAGCGGGGCCATGTAGATGTTGAACAGTGTTGGGCTGAGGGACGATCCCTGGGGTACGCCGCAGATGATCTCGGAGGCTTCGGATCGGAATGGTGGGAGGCGGACTCTCTGGGTTCTGCCGGCGAGGAAGGAGGTGGCCCATTCCAGGGCCTTGTCTCGGATCCCTGCGTCGTGGAGGCGTGCGCGTAGAGTGCGGTGGCAGACAGTGTCGAAGGCGGCGGAGAGGTCCAGCAGGATGAGGGCTGCGGTCTCACCGTTGTCCAGCAGGATCCTGATGTCGTCGGTGGCGGCGATGAGGGCAGTCTCAGTGCTGTGGTTGCTGCGGAACCCCGATTGGGATGGGTCCAGGATGCTGTTTTCTTCGAGGTATCGGGTTAGCTGCTTGTTGACGATCTTCTCGATGACCTTGGCTGGGAACGGAAGCAGGGAGATGGGCCGGAAGTTCTTGAGGTCTCTCGGGTCCGCCTTGGGTTTTTTGAGTAGGGCGTTGATCTCTGCGTGTTTCCAGCTCTCTGGGAAGGTCGCGGTCTCGAAGGAGAGATTGATGATGTTGCACAGGTGGGGTGCGATGGAGCTGCTGGCTTTGTTGAAGATGTGGTGCGGGAAAGGGTCTGACGGGGAGCCGGAGTGTATTGTGCTCATGGTCTTGATGGTGTCCTCGATGTTCACGCTGGCCCAGGCTGGCAGGGGATCGTGGTCGATGGTGTGCGGCGGGTCTGGTGCATCGATCTTAGTTGGGGCTGTCTGGGTGTTGAAGCTGTCGTGGATGTCGGCGATCTTGCGGTGGAAGAAGGTGGCGAGGGAATCGCACAGGGGTTGCGACGGTGGGATGTCGTTGGTGTTGGAGCTGGGGTTGGAGAGTTCCTTCACGATGTTGAAAAGCTCCTTGCTGTTGTGTGCGTTGTTGTCGAGGCGGTCTTTGAAGGAGATTCTCTTGGCGGACTTGATGAGGTGGTGGTGGTTATGGATGGCGTCTTTGTGGGCTGCGTGGCTGTCCGGTGTCTTATCACTGTGCCATTTCTTCTCTAGTTTTCGGCAGGTACGCTTGGAAGCTAAGAGTTCCGAGGTGAACCAGCTGGCTCTTTTGGTGGTGTCAGCATAGGTGGGTTTTTTCAGCGGGGCGAGGGTGTTGGCACAGTCGTCCATCCATCTTCTGAGGTTGCAGGCAGCATCGTCGGTGTTGGATGGGTCGGAGGGAGGGCTGAGAGCGAGGGTTGCCCGTAGTTGGTCTTCGGTGACTTTGCTCCAGCAGCGGTGTGGGATCTGTTGGGTGCGGTGGTGTGTGGTGGGTTTCTGGAAGGTGAAATGGATGCAGCGGTGGTCGGTCCAGAGGAGTTCCGTGGTGTGGCTGAAGGAGACGTGGGAGCTGGAGGAGAAGATGGGGTCGAGTGTGTGGCCGGCGGAATGGGTCGGTGTTGTGATGAGCTGGCTCAGACCGAGGTTGGCGAGGTTGTCGATCAGGGTGGTGGAGTTGCTGTCGTTCTTGTTCTCCAGGTGAAAATTCAGGTCTCCGAGGAGGATGTAGTCGGTAGAGGTCAGGGCGTGCGTGCTGATGAAGTCGGCGATGGAGTCGCTGAACTGGGGTCGGGGCCCAGGGGGTCTGTAGACGAGGGTGCCTCTGAGGGTGGTGTTGGGGTCCGTGCGGATCTGGAAGTGCATGTGTTCGGCGGTGCTGAGAGTGTTGTCGGTGCTGGTCGAGACCCTGATGGTGTTCTTGTGGACGATGGCGATTCCTCCTCCTACTGCGTTGATGCGGTCTCTGCGGGTGATCTTATAGCCGTCTGGGATGGCTATGGCGATGTCGGGGGCGGAGGAGTCATTCATCCAGGTCTCTGTCAGGAAGGCGACGTCTGGTGATGATGTGTCGAGCAGGTCCCAGAGCTCGACGGCGTGTTTGCGTGCGGAGCGGGTGTTCAGTAGGATGCATCGGAGGTGGTTGCGGTCCTTCTTGGCGGGTGCCTCGGTGGCTCTGAGGCTGGTGTAGCTGCAGTTCCGGCAGGTGAAGGGACCATGGGTGCGTTTCAGGGTGGCCTTGAAGCAGTTGTGCGTCCGTCCGGTGTTGAGGGCGTGGAGTGTCGTGGCATCGTATCGGCGTCGGTCCTCGAGGCTGGTGCCGGGGCGCACGGCCCAGGGGTTCTGGCGCTGGGCGCGGTCCAGGCACGGACGGGCGCAGAAGGGCTTGCCTTAGGGCGCGCCTCAGGCGCGCCAGCGGCGCGGCCGCGCAGCGGCCGCCATATAGGGGAGGTGGGAGGGAGGAGCAGCTGGGAGGCAGGGGCAGCGAATGGGCAGTCAGGGGGCGGGGCCACAGGGGACGCAGCGGCGGGATTGGAGAGAGGCAGCGAGGGGTACAGAAGGCAAGAAGGACACAGGGAAATGGGGGCAGCGAGGGAGACAGAAGAGAAAACGGGCACACAGCAATGAGGGCAGCGAGGGAACAGAAGGAAAAAATGGACACAATACAGTGGGGGCAGCGAGGGAACAGAAGAGAAAAACGGGCACACAGCAATGGGGGCAGCGAGGGTACAGAAGGAAAAATGGACAAAATACAGTGGGGGCAGCGAGGGGAACAGAAGAGAAAACGGGCACACAGCAATGGGGGCAGCGAGGGTACAGAAGGAAAAAAATGGACAAAATACAGTGGGGGCAGCGAGGGGAACAGAAGAGAAAACGGGCACACAGCAATGGGGGCAGCGAGGGTGCAGAAGGAGAAAAATGGACAAAATACAGTGGGGGCAGCGTGGGGAACAGAAGAGAAAACGGGCACACAGCAATGAGGGCAGCGAGGGTACAGAAGGAAAAAATGGACAAAATACAGTGGGGGCAGCGAGGGGAACAGAAGAGAAAACGGGCACACAGCAATGGGGGCAGCGAGGGTACAGAAGGAAAAAAAATGGACAAAATACAATGGGGGCAGCGAGGGAAAACAGACGAAAAACGGGCACCGAGGCCACAAGCAGAGGGCGAGCTTACCAGCAGCAGCAGCGGGCAGGACACCACAGGCGGAGCTGTGTGGCGGGGGAGCGACCTACCTGGTAAGGTCAAGGGTCGCTCTCCTCACCGCGCAGCGGCCGCCATATATGGGGAGGTGGGAGGGAGGAGCAGCTGGGAGGCAAGGTCAGCGAATGGGCAGTCAGGGGGGCGGGGCCGCAGGGGACACAGCGGCGGGATTGGAGAGAGGCAGCGAGGGGTACAGAAGGCAAGAAGGACACAGCAATGAGGGCAGCGAGGGAACAGAAGGAAAAAATGGACACAATACAGTGGGGGCAGCGAGGGGAACAGAAGAGAAAAACGGGCACACAGCAATGGGGGCAGCGAGGGTACAGAAGGAAAAAATGGACAAAATACAGTGGGGGCAGCAAGGGGAACAGAAGAGAAAAACGGGCACACAGCAATGGGGGCAGCGAGGGTACAGAAGGAAAAATGGACAAAATACAGTGGGGGCAGCGAGGGGAACAGAAGAGAAAACGGGCACACAGCAATGGGGGCAGCGAGGGTACAGAAGGAAAAAAATGGACAAAATACAGTGGGGGCAGCGAGGGGAACAGAAGAGAAAACGGGCACACAGCAATGGGGGCAGCGAGGGTACAGAAGGAGAAAAATGGACAAAATACAGTGGGGGCAGCGTGGGGAACAGAAGAGAAAACGGGCACACAGCAATGAGGGCAGCGAGGGTACAGAAGGAAAAAATGGACAAAATACAGTGGGGGCAGCGAGGGAAAACAGACGAAAAACGGGCACCGAGGCCACAAGCAGAGGGCGAGCTTACCAGCAGCAGCAGCGGGCAGGACACCACAGGCGGAGCTGTGTGGCGGGGGAGCGACCTACCTGGTAAGGTCAAGGGTCGCTCTCCTCACCGCCATATATGGGGAGGTGGGAGGGAGGAGCAGCTGGGAGGCAGGGGCAGCGAATGGGCAGTCAGGGGGGCGGGGACGCAGCGGCGGGATTGGAGAGAGGCAGCGAGGGGTACAGAAGGCAAGAAGGACACAGGGAAATGGGGGCAGCGAGGGAGACAGAAGAGAAAACGGGCACACAGCAATGAGGGCAGCGAGGGAACAGAAGGAAAAAATGGACACAATACAGTGGGGGCAGCGAGGGGAACAGAAGAGAAAAACGGGCACACAGCAATGGGGGCAGCGAGGGTACAGAAGGAAAAAATTGACAAAATACAGTGGGGGCAGCGAGGGGAACAGAAGAGAAAAACGGGCACACAGCAATGGGGGCAGCGAGGGTACAGAAGGAAAAATGGACAAAATACAGTGGGGGCAGCGAGGGGAACAGAAGAGAAAACGGGCACACAGCAATGGGGGCAGTGAGGGTACAGAAGGAAAAAAATGGACAAAATACAGTGGGGGCAGCGAGGGGAACAGAAGAGAAAACGGGCACACAGCAATGGGGGCAGCGAGGGTACAGAAGGAGAAAAATGGACAAAATACAGTGGGGGCAGCGTGGGGATCAGAAGAGAAAACGGGCACACAGCAATGAGGGCAGCGAGGGTACAGAAGGAAAAAATGGACAAAATACAGTGGGGGCAGCGAGGGGAACAGAAGAGAAAACGGGCACACAGCAATGGGGGCAGCGAGGGTACAGAAGGAAGATTCTTAATAACTGTCAGAATCAGTTGCTACATCAGTGCCTGGTTGACTCTGATCTGACCTCTCCCCAAGAATTGGGAAAGAAGGCAGACAAATGGGTCAGAACAAGGGTGAAGCAGAAAGTACAGAACCAAGGTGGTGACCAGAAGAAGCAAGATTCCAAAAACTCTGATAAGGGTGGGGAGAAGGGTAAAGACCAGAAGTCTTCTCAAGGTCCCCAAAAATCTGCATCTGGTGGGGAATCCCAATCTAATAAAGGAAAAGGCCAAAAGAAATCATGGTGCAAAGTCTGTAAGCAAAAGACTACAGGACCAGTGATTATACCAAGTCCAAAGACTCCACTCCAGCCACCATGGCCCCTAAGGCAACTGTTCCCCCTAGTCCAGCTACAAGTGGTGGTGGAAACACTCAGAATAAGGGTTTAGTAGGGTTGACCCTGGGTACTGAGATGGGCTCTGGCCTAGTCAGAGTGCCAACTCAGGCTGTCCTAGTCTGTGAGGGGGGCATGGATATGTCCCCTTTGTGAGTCCCAATAATTTGGGCAAATACAGACAGCAGCCTTTAATTAATGGAAGGGAGGCTTTGGCATTCAGGGACACAGGAGCAAGTGTCACCATGGTGACACAAGATCTTGTGGATCCTGGGCAGATTATACTTGGTGAAATGTACCAAGTGACCAATGCTAGCAATGTCAGAACAGACCTTTCTCTGGCAGTTGTTAACTTCTCCTGGGGAGGGGTAACTGGCCTTAATAAGGTTGTGGTGAGTGCAGACCTACCAGTGGAATGCTTGCTTGGCAATGATCTTGAAACCTCAGCTTGGGCAGAGGTGGAGCACAGGAAACATGCAGAAATGCTAGGGATCCCTGCACATGTCTTTGCTGTGACTAGGTCACAGGCAAAAATGTCAAAAGCTGAACAGGCCCTGGATTCTGGAATAATGGACCAGGTGCCTCCCAAGAGAAGGAGCAGTAGGGTTAAGGCAGTGCCTTCCCCCTTGGCTCAGGAGAAAGATCAGTCTTTTGAGGTGTAGGAACGTGGAATCTGACTGTATGGTTGCCCCCACTTTTTTCCTGGTGTGTTGCTGGTTCTTGACTTAGTTGGACTGGGACCCTGCTATTCAGGGCCCCAGTTTATCTGCTTTCTCTTTAAAATGGTTTCCATGTACCTTAGGTACATCTTTGATTGGAATCTGGAGTGCCCTTATAAGTCCCTAGTATATGGTATACTATGTACCCAGGGCATAGGTACCCCAGAGGCCTGCCAGGGGCTGAAGCATGTATTATGCCACCCCTGGAAGGCCAGCCAAAATGACACCACACGTCTGCTACTACAGCCTGGGTAAGGTGGTGCATGCACCCCTTACAGTGGTATGGGCTACCTATATCACTACCATTGCACACACATATAAACCTATAAGTCACTCCTATGGCAGGCCTTACCAATCCTGAAGGCAGAGTGCTTGGTTTTTATGTGAGAGGGTGCCCCTGCATGAGCAGAGCCCCTCTGCAGCATTCGGAGTCCCTCCTCTGATGCTGTTTGTGGTACCGCCTGACCATATACTCTTAAGTGCATTATATCCTCGCGGTACAATGCTAACTTTGGACTGGCTGCACCAAAACATGTCGTGTTTGGTGTCAAACATCTTGGAATACTACCCCCCGCCAATCCTGGCAGCGGGGTAGCATTCCACCCTTCAAGAGGGAGAGACATGTACACACCGGGCTACCCGGTAACTTCTTTCCAGAGCCCTGGCATCACAAAATGGATGCCGCTGCCACAGACACGGGTCTGGCCTCCTGCTGCTGACTGAAACTCCGGCAGGGGAGGCCTGGACAATAGGTTTCCTGTCGAAGGGAGGTGTAACCACCTCCCCAGACAGGATAGTGTGTATTGGGGCTGGGCGGGAGCACCCTCTGGTGCTTTGAAGTCCTGCACTGGGGGCACATTTGGTGTCCCTGTGCATATGCCAGTTCAAACCGGTTGCAGGGGCTACCTGCCCCTGCTCTGGTGCAAAACTGGCCAAAGGGAATGGGTGTAACCACCCCTCTTCCCTGACCCTCCCATAGGTGGGTCCCCAGAGTATGTCCAACCCCCTAACTTAGTATAAGTATGGGACCCCAGTCCTTAGGACTTCAGATTACCCTGGACGAAACTCTGATGCCGAATCCTGGACCTTCGACGCTCTACTTCAAGATTAGAGGACTGAAGAATCTCCCTTGGGGTCAAGGAGTGACTCCCCTGCTTGGCAGGCACCTAAGAAGCAATTGTCCGGTCTGCATCGCTGAAGCTCCCGCCGGACACTGAAGTCTTTGCATCACCAGAGGTGGATTTCCAAACTTTCCTGAGGCTGCCCTGAGTCCCCAGCAAAGCTGAGGCCCATAGCTATCGTGGGTAACGTGGAACCGTGACCCCTGGACACCGAGCACATTTGCAAGTGCATCCTCTTCTTTGTCTCCCACGAAGTTGTTCTTTGGGCTCCAAGTAGCCCCCGCCTCCAGCACCAACTGCACTGAAGATCACTGGCCTCCACTCCACGAGTGTCCTGCAAGCCAGCTCCAAGTGCGTCCACTCGAGGCTCCTTTGCGATCGCTAGTCTGTTGGCTAATGGGCCCTCCCGAAGGCAACTCTTCTTCTGCTTGGGCTTTCCTGGTTGCCCCAGAGGTGCCCTGACTTACCCTCACTGGGTGAGTCCCCCAGACCTTGCTGGTCTGCAACATCGTCCTTTCTTTGTTTCTTCAAGACTTGCCGTTGCCAAGGCTTGTTGGGTCCAATCCGGTCGCCAACACCGCAGCAATCGACAGACGTTGTGTGACAGCTCGAATCCAGCTCCTGGTTGTCATTGACGCCTCCTGGACCTCGTGGCTGAAGAGTCAAGACGACCGTCAACCTACCTGAAGCACCCAACATCGGTGGGCATCTGCTCATCGCCTTCCTGGTCACTGGCTAGTGACCCAGACTCTGTCCCCTCTGCTTTCAGGTTCCTCACATCTTTGATCCACCTTTTGATCCACCCGAACACTTTCGACTTGGTCGCCAGCAGCACTTTGTAGCAGATGGCCATTGAAAACGACGACGAAACCCGACCCCGAAAGACACCTATGCACCCGGCTCCCCTGGGTGAGGTAACTCGAGTACTCCGGTGCTCCCATGGGTATAGACTCTAGAACCACCTAGTTCTAAAAGGGTTTGCTCCAAGTCCTCCTCTAAGTGTCCTTTTTCTTTAAAACTCCAACTGCGACATTCCCCATAGAAGTCAACGGCGGCTCGCGGCTGTGTTCTCACACTGCACGCGTCCCCCGTGGGTCCCGTGTGTCACTACCTTGGGTGGTTCCTTGTGGTCCAAGCATTTCTACAGGCTCTAGGCCTTGTGTCAAGCTTAGTCGTGATTCTTATACCACTTTATTGGTATATGGTTTGGTACGCCCCTAGGGCTCAAACGTGTATTTGTGCTATTACTGTTGATAACTGACTTGTAACTTATGTACTTCGAACTCTAGCCTCATAAAGGGACTAGAGGGGTGTGTTTAAGACTAAATACATATATTTTATATATATACCTGGTGTGGTCCTCTTTCATTTGGTCACTCAAGAGATTATAGACTGGTAAAACAAGCTGCTTTACATTCCTTCAAGACTTAGCCTGAAGGCTGCTCTCCATAGCTACCACTAGGATAGCTTTCAATAAAGGTTGTCTTTAACCTATCTCCAATAAGGGGTTGTTTGGACTGGTGCAAGGTGCCCACTATAATTAGTGGACAGCATATACCAGGCCAACTTCTCACATTGGTGTGCAGCGTGTGGGATTCCAGTTTGCTATTGTTTTACCAGATAATCTCAATTAAATTGATCAACTGAAAACCACTAAGGGTACCTTAGGTAGATATAATTCAAGCTTAGGATACAGTAAGTTCTACTGAACTTAGAGTTGTGTGTTAAGGGATAGCACACCCTTTCTACAACTCAAGAGAGTTTAGTAGGCCACACTAGAGTAGGTAGTGCATACACCACACCACACTAGTAATGTCTTCACTGCCAGGAACCAGTGAGCTCCTGCCATCCAGATATGACAACCTCTCATACTTGGAATTAAGAGAGTTGTGCAAAGTAAGGAAGTTGAAGACAGGCAAAAGTGCCAACACCCAACGTCTCCTGGAGATACTTCTGCTAGATGATCTTAGAAGACCCCTAAGGTCTGAAAGGGTAGGCAGAGAGGGTGGGGCAGAAGATGAGGGAGGGGCCAGGGATGAAAATGCCCAGTGTGAGAAGTTGGCCTGGTATATGCTGTTCACTAATTAAAGTGGACACCTTGCACCAGGGCAAATCGACTCTTATGGTAGATAGGTTTAAGACAACCTTTTAAAGAAAGCTATCCTAGTGGTAGCTGTGGAGAGCAGCCTTCAGGCTAAGTCTCGGAGGAATGTAAAGCAGCTTGTTTTACCATATAATCTCTTGAATCACCAAATGAAAAGACACCACACAGGTATATATATCAAATATATATGTATTTATTTCTAAATAACTCTCTACTAATCTCTTTATGAGATTAGAAGACAAACATATGCACAAATCAACGTTTCACAATAAGTTAAGCACAAAATATGGCTGGGGCCCTAGGGGCGTACCAGACCATATACTAAGTAAGAGACTTATAAACAACGACTTGCAAGGAGACAAGGCCTAGGGCCTTCAGAAGTGCTGGGGCCTCACAAAACCACCCAAGGCAGGTAAGTAAAGGACCCACGGGGGACGCGTGCAGTGTGGATACACAGGCGCGAATCGCCGTTAACTTCAATGGGGCAAGTCGCGGTTGGAAATACAGAGTTTTAGGATACTTCGGGAGAACCTACAAGCAAGTCACTTACAGGGTAAGTAGTTCTAGGGCCCACACCCACAGGAGCACCGTAGTGCTGGAGTTACCTCACCCAGGGAAGCCGGGTGCACAGGTGTCCTTTGGTGTCGGGTCGCGGCGTCGTTTTCAATGGCGAACAAAGAAGACTTGCTGCTTGCGGGAGCTGAAGAAGTGTCCGGTGGAATCCAAGCCTGGATTCTGAAGAAGGATGACCTGAAAGCAGAGGGGACAGTGTTCAAAGTCACTTGGCAGTGACCCGGGGCAAGGAAGATGGATGCCCACCGTCGTCGGTCGCTTCAGGTCGGTTGTAGGTGCCTTGACTCTTCAGCCACGTGGTCCAGGAGGCGTCGACGACGACCAGGAGCTGGATTCGGTGTGTCCCTCGACGTTTGCAGCTGACTGCGGTGTCGACAACTCGATCGGAGCCAACAAGCCTTGGCAGCCGCAAGTCTCGGGGAGATGAAGAAAAGTCGATGGCGCAGACCAGCAAGGTCTGTGGAACTCACCCAGCGAGGGTAAGTCAGGGCAGGCCTGGAGCAACCAGGGGAGCCCTTTGGTTTCTTTAAGAAGTCTTCTGGGGACCCACAAGCCAGCGGGCAAGGGTTCGCGAAGACACCTCGGGCGGAATCACTCAACAGGGGCCCACGGTCACTCGGGACGGTGTAGGCCTCTGATCTTCGGAGGGATTCCTGCTGGAGGTCGGGACCACACGTGGTCCAAAGCACAAGTTCGTAGAACGTTGTGAAGGGGTTGCACTCGACAATAGTGCACGGTACCCAGGGGTCGCGGTTCCTCATTACTCGTGGGGTCCACTTGCCTCAGCTTCGCTGGGGACTCACGATGGCCTGGGAGAAGTCAGGAAATCCACTTCTTGGGCTGCAGGGACTTCGGACTCCGGCGGGAGCGGCGTAGTTTGCGACCGTCGTTGTCGTTTTTGGTGCCTGCCAAGCAGGGGAGTCACTCCTTGACTCCAAGTGAGATTCTTCCGTCTTCCAAAGGTAGTGGAACGTCGAAGGGCCAGGATTCTTCTGTAGAGCGTCGTCCAGGGGTTATCTAACTAGCAAGTTCAAGGGTTCCCCTTCTTATACTGAAAAGAGGGGATGGACTAGCTCTATGACCCCACCTATGGGAGGGTCAAGGGAGGGGTGGCTACACCCACTTCCCTTTGTCCAGTTTCGCGCCAGAGCAGGGGCAGGTAGCCCCTGAGCCGGTTTGAACTGGCATATGCACAGAGGAGCCTTCTGCTCCCCCAGTGCAGGACTTCAAAGCACTCTAAGAGTGCACCCACCCAGCCCCAATACACTAAACCCTGTCTGGGAGGTGGTTACACCTCCCTGTGACAGGATGCCTATTGTTGGGCTTCCTCCACTGCGAGTTTCGGTCATCAGCAGGAGGGCAGCCCAGTGTCTGTGACTGGTGGCATCCATTTTGTGATGCCAGGGCTCTTTAGGATTCTACCGCGTTTCCACAGCAGGTACATGTCTTATCCCTCTAGAAGGGTGGAATGCTACCCCCGCCGCCAAGATTGGCGGGGGGGTAGTATTCCAAGATGTTTGACACCAAACACAACATGTTTTGATGCAACCATTCCAAAGTTAGCATTTTACCGCGAGGATATAATGCACTTAATAGTATATGGTTTAACCGCATCCACAAACAGCACCAGAGAATGGACTCTGAGAACTGCAGAGGGGCCCTGCTCATGCAGAGGCACCCCCTCACATAGAAGCCAAGCACCCTGCCCTCAGGATTGATAGGGCCTGCCTTAGGGGTGACTGATAGGTTTATATGTGTGTGCAGGAGAGATATAGGAAACCTATATCTCAGTGAGGGGTGCTAGCACCACCTCACCCAGGCTGCAGTAGCAGGCCTGTGGTGTCAGATTTAGACTGCTTCCCAGGGGTGGCATAACACATGCTGCAGCCCCTGGGAGGCCTGTGAAGTACCTATGCCCTTGGCACCTAAGGTACCATATACTAGGGACTCATAAGGCACCACAGTATCCAATCACTAGTGCACCTAGAGTGCACTCCATGTCGTTTAGAGAGAACAGAGAGGCTGGGGCCCTGATTGGCAGGGACCCAGCCAGACTATAGCCAGAAACCAGTGCTAACATCAGAAAAAAAGTGGGGGCAACATAAGAGGCAGATCCTACTCTCCTACACCCAGGACCTGACCTCTGAAACTGGCCAGGGGGATGACAATGATCCTGACCTGGAAAGTGCAGCTACTCCTGAGGATGAGGAGGAGGCCCAGAAGGACCTCCCCTTTGTCCCCCCAGGAAGAGTTGTGAGTGTGCCTAGAAGGTCTAGATCTCCTTCTCAGGAGTCTAACCACTCTGACACCTCAGTAGGGACCTCTGTCTCCTCTCATAGGAGGGAATCCTCTCATGAGAGGAGAAAGAGACTGATTCAGTATGAGCAAGCCCAGCTTGAGCTCAGAAAACAGCAGTTGGCTATAGACAGGGAGTCCCTAGATCTCTATAAACAGAGAAAAAAGATGGGACTAGAGTCCCATGGTGGCAGCAATTTCCCCAGAGATAGGGAAAGGTCTTATGACCATAGAAACCTGAGCAAGGTTGTCCCTCCCTACCAGAGTGGGGATGACATCCACAAATGGATAACTGCACTGGAGAAGGCCTGTAAAGTACAGAGGGTCCCTCAGGAGCAGTGGGCAGCAATCTTGTGGCTCTCCTTTGCAGACAAAGGTAGAGATAAGCTCCTCACTGTTAGAGAAGAGGATGCTGACAATTACAAAGTCTTGAAGAGTGCTCTGATTGATGAGTTTGGCCTAACAACTGAACAATACAGGTTTAAGTTCAGAGATACCCAAAAAGCACAGACTCAAGACTGGGTGGACTTTGTTGATTGTTCTGCTAAGGCTCTGAAAGGTTGGATACATGGCAGCAAGGTGCATGACTTTATAGGATTGTACAATTTGATTATGAGGGAGCAGATCCTAAATAATTGTCAAAACCAGCTTTTACACCAGTACCTGGTGGACTCTGATCTGACCTCTCCCCAACAATTGGGAAACAAGGCAGACAAATGGGTCAGAACCAGGGTAAGGCCTAAGAATCAGGGTGGTGACCAGAAGAAAGATTCTACCAAGTCCCAAGAGAAAGGTGGGGATAAATCTAAGGATAAGTCCAATACAGGGCCCCAAAAGTCCTCTTCTGGGGATGGGTCCCAAACTCCTTCCTCTCCTGAAAAGAAACCCTATTGCCATGTCTGTAAAAGGCCTGGGCACTAGAAATCTGATCCCAGTTGTCCCAGGATTGGCAATAAAGGAAATGTTCCTCCAACAAATACTACCACCCCTCCTGGTACTACCAGTAGTAATCCTCCAGTTGGAGTAGTGCACCCAAAAAGTTAGGTGCTTTTGCAAGGGGAACAGAGGTGGGCCCTAGTTTAGACAGGACCCCCTCAACAGACTCCTCTGACTCTGATGGTGGTATAGGATTTGCCACCTTTACCATGGGTCCCAATGCATTGGATAGGTACAGACTGGAGCCAATAATTAATGGTCAGAAGGTTGTGGCATTCAGGGACACAGGGGCTAGTGTCACCATGGTGGCAGGGAAACTAGTCCCCCCTCACCAGCTTTTACCTGAGTTTAAATACCAGGTGACCAACATAGATGGTGTCAGAACAGATCACCCCATGGCCATAGTCAATCTCAGCTGGGGAGGGGTCACAGGCCCAAAAAGGGTGGCAGTGTCCCCCAACTTGCCTGTAGATTGCCTGATGGGCAATGATCTGGAAATTTCAGCCTGGGCTGAAGTTGAACACCAAACCCATCTGAGAATGCTGGGCATCCCTGTAAAGGTTAGTGGGGCTGTGATGGCCACAGCCCAAGCCCAGAAAACTTTTGGAGTGATGGAGCCTGAAAGAATGGCCCACTCTCCACCACAAGAGAGCACAGGGGTTGAAGAAAAGTCTTCTTCCCCCCAGACTATAGGTAAGGGCCAGCCTCCTCAGGGAACTGATCCTACCCCTAGTGAAGGAACTGCCCCAGAGGTAGTCAGGCCTGGCCTGGCCACCCCTCTGATGGCAGGGGGCCCTTCCAAGGTGGTACCCAGTCTGGAGCAGGTAGCCTGCCCCTCTCTACCCTGCCTCAGTCAGCCCAGGGCTGCAGAGGTCAGGAAGGTCAGTGGACCCCACAGGGCCCCCTGTCCAGAGGAACCCCCCCATCAGCAGATTAGGGGCACCCAGTCTAGTAGCCCTAGCCAGGTGAAAATTCCTCAACACACTGAGGGATCCCCCATACCTTTGTGTAGGGACCTCCCCCAGAAGGACTCTGTTAGACAAGGGCAAACCTGGGACCAAAAGGTTCCAAACCTGCCCTGTCCCTCCAGTGGTCCATCCAAAGGGACCCAACCCCCAGCTGTAGGCAGCCAAAGGTTGACCCTTAGAGCAAAGTGCAACTCAGTCATGGAAAGACAGGCATACATGGTGACCAATGATCTGAGGAAGCTGAGACCAACCTTCCTAGGGCCTCACTTCTCTACTCAGACACCTCACCAGCCTTGTACTTTACCAAAGCACACCACAGGTAGTGATTCCCCATGGTGGAGACCCTCCCATACCCTTAGGGTGAGGGATAGCTTAGTGGACCATAAGATAGGGGGTAACCATGCTAGTGCAGGTACTTCCTTATATGGCCACTTAGTCAATAAAGGCTCAACTGGCCAAGGTTAGCCTTATCTCCTTTCGTTTGGGGGGGGGGTTATATAGGAAGGTGGAATCTGACTATATGGTTGCCCCCACTTTTTTCCTGGTGTGTTGCTGGTTCTTGACTTAGTTGGACTGGGACCCTGCTATTCAGGGCCCCAGTTTATATGCTTTCTCTTTAAAATGGTTTCCATGTACCTTAGGTACATCTTTGATTGGAATCTGGAGTGCCCTTATAAGTCCCTAGTATATGGTATACTATGTACCCAGGGCATAGGTACCCCAGAGGCCTGCCAGGGGCTGAAGAATGTATTATGCCACCCCTGGAAGGCCAGCCAAAATGACACCACAGGTCTGCTACTGCAGCCTGGGTAAGGTGGTGCATGCACCCCTTACAGTGGTATGGGCTACCTATATCACTACCATTGCACACACATATAAACCTATAAGTCACTCCTATGGCAGGCCTTACCAATCCTGAAGGCAGAGTGCTTGCTTTTTATGTGAGAGGGTGCCCCTGCATGAGCAGAGCCCCTCTGCAGCGTTCGGAGTCCCTCCTCTGATGCTGTTTGTGGTACCGCCTGACCATATACTCTTAAGTGCATTATATCCTCGCGGTACAATGCTAACTTTGGACTGGCTGCACCAAAACATGTCGTGTTTGGTGTCAAACATCTTGGAATACTACCCCCCGCCAATCCTGGTGGCGGGGGTAGCATTCCACCCTTCTAGAGGGAGAGACATGTACACACTGGGCTACCCGGTAACTTCTTTCCAGAGCCCTGGCATCACAAAATGGATGCCGCTACCACAGACACGGGTCTGGCCTCCTGCTGCTGACTGAAACTCCGGCAGGGGAGGCCTGGACAATAGGTTTCCTGTCGAAGGGAGGTGTAACCACCTCCCCAGACAGGATAGTGTTTATTGGGGCTGGGCGGGAGCACCCTCTGGTGCTATGAAGTCCTGCAATGGGGGCACATTTGGTGTCCCTGTGCATATGCCAGTTCAAACCGGTGGCAGGGGCTACCTGCCCCTGCTCTGGCGCGAAACTGGACAAAGGGAATGGGTGTAACCAGCCCACTTCCCTGACCCTCCCATAGGTGGGTCCCCAGAGTATGTCCAACCCCCTAACTTAGTATAAGTATGGGACCCCAGTCCTTAGGACTTCAGATTACCCTGGACGAAACTCTGATGCCGAATCCTGGACCTTCGACGCTCTACTTCAAGATTAGAGGACTGAAGAATCTCCCTTGGGGTCAAGGAGTGACTCCCCTGCTTGGCAGGCACCTAAGAAGCAATTGTCCGGTCTGCATCGCTGAAGCTCCCGCCGGACGCCGAAGTCTTTGCATCACCAGAGGTAGATTTCCAGACTTCCCCGAGGCTGCCCTGAGTCCCTAGCAAAGCTGAGGCCTATAGCTGTCGTGGGTAACGTGGAACCATGACCCCTGGACACCAAGCACATTTGCAAGTGCATCCTCTTCCTGGTCTCCCATGAAGTTGTGCTTTGGGCTCCAAGTAGCCCCCGCCTCCAGCACTGACTGCACTGAAGATCACTGGCCTCCACTCCACGAGTGTCCTGCAAGCCAGCTCCAAGTGTGTCCACTCGAGGCTCCTTTGCAGTTGCTAGTCCGTTGGCTAGTGGGCCCTCCCGAAGGCAACTCTTCTTCTGCTTGGGCTTTCCTGGTTGCTCCAGAGGTGCCCTGACTTACCCTCACTGGGTGAGTCCCCCAGACCTTGCTGGTCTGCAACATCGTCCTTGCTTTGTTTCTTCAAGACTTGCCGTTGCCAAGGCTTGTTGGGTCCAATCCGGTTGCCGACACCGCAGCAATCGACAAACGTTGTCGGACAGCTCGAATTCAGCTCCTGGTTGTCATCGACACCTCCTGGACCTCGTGGCTGAAGAGTCAAGATGACCGTCAACCTACCTGAAGCACCCAATATCGGTGGGCATCTGCTCATCGCCTTCCTGGTCACTGGCTAGTGACCCAGACTCTGTCCCCTCTGCTTTCAGGTTCCTTACATCTTCGATCCACCTTTGAATCCACCCGAACACTTTTGACTTGGTCGCCAGCAGCACTTTGTAGCAGATCGCCATTGAAAACGACGACGAAACCCGACCCCGAAAGACACCTATGCACCCGGCTCCCCTGGGTGAGGTAACTCGAGTACTCCGGTGCTCCCGTGGGTATAGACTCTAGAACAACCTAGTTCTAAAAGGGTTTGCTCCAAGTCCTCCTCTAAGTGTCCTTTTTCTTTAAAACTCCAACCGCGACATTCCCCATAGAAGTCAATGGCGGCTTGCGGCTGTGTTCTCACACTGCACGCGTCCCCCGTGGGTCCCCTGTGTCACTACCTTGGGTGGTTCCTTGGGGTCCAAGCACTTCTACAGGCTCTAGGCCTTGTGTCTAGTTCAGTCGTGGTTCTTATACCACTATTTTAGTATATGGTTTGGTACGCCCCTAGGGCTCAAACGTGTATTGTGCTAATAACTGCTGATATTCGCCTTGTAACTTATGTACTTCGAACTCTAGCCTCATAAAGAGACTAGAGGGGCGTGTTTAAGACTAAATACATATATTTTATATATATACCTGGTGTGGTCCTCTTTCATTTGGTCACTCAAGAGATTATAGACTGGTAAAACAAGCTGCTTTACATTCCTCCAAGACTTAGCCTGAAGGCTGCTCTCCATAGCTACCACTAGGATAGCTTTCAATAAAGGATGTCTTTAACCTATCATCCATAAGGGGTTGTTTGGACTGGTGCAAGGTGCCCACTATAACTAGTGGACAGCATATGCCAGGCCAACTTCTCACATCTCTCAACCTTATTTCTGCACTTCTCTTGCCTCTTTCTGCACCCCTCTTGTCTGTTTCTGTACCTCTGTTGGTTCTTTCTGCACTGCTGTTGCTTCTTTCTGCACATCTCTTGCAAATTTCTCCACCCCTCTTGCCTCTTTCTGCACCCCTCTTGCCTGCTTCTGCACCTCTGTTGGTTCTTTCTGCACTGCTCTTGCTTCTTTCTGCACCTCTTTTGCCTGTTTCTGCAACTCTCTTGCCTGTTTCTGCACTTCTCTTGCTTCTTTCTGCACTTCTCTTGCTTCTTTCTGTGCCCCTCTTGCTTCTTTCTGCACTTCTCTTGCTTCTTTCTGCACCTCTCTTGCCTCTTTCTGCACCCCTGTTCCCTTTTTCTGCACCTCTCTTGCCTGTTTCTGCAACTCTCTTGCCTCTTTCTGCAGTTCTCTTGTCTCCTTCTGCAGCTCTGTTGCTTATTACTGCACTTCTCTTGCCTCTTTCTGCTCCCCTCTTGTCTGTTTCTGCACCTCTGTTGGTTCTTTCTGCACTGCTCTTGCTTCTTTCCGGACCGCTCTTGCAAATTTATGCACCCCTCTTTGCCTCATTCTGGACCCCTCTTGCCTCCTTCTGCACCTCTGTTGGTTCTTTCTGCACTGCTATTGCTTCTTTATGCACCTCTTTTGCCTGTTTCTGGAACTCTCTTGCCTCCTTCTGCAGTTCTCTTGCCTCATCCTGCACCTCTGTTGCTTCTTTCTGCACTTCTCTTGCGTCTTTCTGCACACTTCTTATCTGTTTCTGTACCTCTTTTTGCTCTTTCTGCACTGCTCTTGATTCGTTCTGCACCTCTCTTGCAAATGTTTGCACCCCTCTTGCCTCTTTCTGCACCTCTGTTGCTTCTTTCTGCACTTCTCTTGCCTCTTTCTGCACCCCTCTTGTCTGTTTCTGCACCTCTGTTGGTTCTTTCTGCACTGCTCTTGCTTCTTTCTGGACCTTTCCTGCAAATTTCTTCACCCCTCTTGCCTCTTTCTGCACCCCTCTTGCTTCCTTCCGCGCCTCTGCTGGTTCTTTCTGCACTACTCTTGCTTCTCTCTGCACCTCTGTTGCTTTTTTCTGCACTTCTCTTGTCTTTTTCTGCACCCCGCTTTCTTCTTTTGGCACATCTGTTGCTTCTTTCTGCACCTCTCTTGCTTCTTTCTGCACCTCTCTTGCTTATTTCTGTATCCCTCTTGCCTCTTTCTGCACCATTCTTCCCTCTTTCTGCACCTCTCTTGCCTCATTCTCCACCCCTGTTCCTTTTTTCTGCACCTCTCTTTCCTGTTTCTGCAACTCTCTTGCCTCTATCTGCAGATCCCTTGCCTTCTTCTGCACCTCTGTTGCTTCTTTCTGCACGTCTCTTGCCTCTTTCTGCACCCCTCTTGTCTGTTTCTGTACCCCTGTCGGTTCTTTCTGCACTGCTGTTGCTTCTTTCTGCACCTCTCTTGCAAATTTCTCCACCCCTCTTGCCTCTTTCTGCACCCATCTGGCCTGCTTCTGCACCTCTGATGGTTCTTTCTGCACTGCTCTTGCTTCTTTCTGCACCTCTTGTGCCTGTTTCTGCAACTCTCTTGCCTCTTTCTAGACTTTTCTTGCTTCTTTCTGCACTTCTCTTGCTTCTTTCTGTGCCCCTCTTGCTTCTTTCTTCACTTCTCTTGCTTCTTTCTGCAACCCTCTTGCCTCTTTCTGCACCCCTCTTCCTACTTTCTGCACGCTTCTTTCCCCTTTCCTCACCTCTCTTGCCTCTTTCTGCACCCCTGTTCCCTCTTTCTGCATCTCTCTTGCCTGCTTCTGCAACCCTCTTTCCTCTTTCTGCACCCCTCTTCCCTCTTTCTGCACCCTTCTTTCCCCTTTCCGCACCTCTCTTGCCTCTTTCTGAACCCCTGTTCCCATTTTCTGCACTTCTCTTGCCTCCTTCTGCAGCTCTGTTGCTTATTTCTGCACTTCTCTTGCCTCTTTCTGCTCCCCTCTTGTCTGTTTCTGCACCTCTGTTGGTTCTTTCTGCACTGCTCTTGCTTCTTTATGCACCTCTTTTGCCTGTTTCTGGAACTCTCTTGCCTCCTTCTGCAGTTCTCTTGCCTCATCCTGCACCTCTGTTGCTTCTTTCTGCACTTTTCTTGCCTCTTTCTGCACCCTTCTTATCTTTTTCTGTACCTCTTTCTGTTCTTTCTGCTCTGCTCTTGCTTCGTTCTGCACCTCGCCAGCACATTTTTGCACCCCTCTTGCCTCTTTCTGCACCCCTCTTGCTTCCTTCTGCGCCTCTGCTGGTTCTTTCTGCACTACTCTTGCTTCTTTCTGCACCTCTGTTGCTTTTTTCTGCACTTTTCTTGTCTTTTTCTGCACCCCGCTTTCTTCTTTTGGCACATCTGTTGCTTCTTTCTGCACCTCTCTTGTTTCTTTGTGCACCTCTCTTGCTAATTTCTGTACCCCTCTTGCCTCTTTCTGCACCATTCTTCCCTCTTTCTGCACCTCTCTTGCCTCATTCTCCACCCCTGTTCCTTTTTTCTGCACCTCTCTTTCCTGTTTCTACAACTCTCTTGCCTCTATTAGCAGCCCCCTTGCCTTCTTCTGCACCTCTGTTGCTTCTTTCTGCACTTCTCTTGCCTCTATCTGCACCCCTCTTGTCTGTTTCTGTACCCCTGTTGGTTCTTTCTGCACTGCTCTTGCTTCTTTATGCACCTCTTTTGCCTGTTTCTGGAACTCTTTTGCCTCCTTCTGCAGTTCTCTTGCCTCATCCTGCACCTCTGTTGCTTCTTTCTGCACTTCACTTGCCTCTTTCTGCACCCTTCTTATCTTTTTCTGTACCTCTTTTTGTTCTTTCTGCTCTGCTCTTGCTTTGTTCTGCACCTCGCCAGCAAATGTTTGCACCCCTCTTGCCTCTTTCTGCACCCCTCTTGCTTCCTTCTACGCCTCTGCTGGTTCTTTCTGTACTACTCTTGCTTCTTTCTGCACCTCTGTTGCTTTTTTCTGCACTTCTCTTGTCTTTTTCTGTACCCCGCTTTCTTCTTTTGGCACATCTGTTGCTTCTTTCTGCACCTCTCTTGCTTCTTTGTGCACCTCTCTTGCTTATTTCTGTACCCCTCTTGCCTCTTTCTACACCATTCTTCCCTCTTTCTGCACCTCTCTTGCCTCATTCTCCACCCCTGTTCCTTTTTTCTGCACCTCTCTTTCCTGTTTCTACAACTCTCTTGCCTCTATCTGCAGTTCCCTTGCCTTCTTCTGCACCTCTGTTGCTTCTTTCTGCACTTCTCTTGCCTCTTTCTGCACCCCTCTTGTCTGTTTCTGTACCCCTGTTGGTTCTTTCTGCACTGCTGTTGTTTCTTTCTGCACCTCTCTTGCAAATTTCTCCACCCCATTTGCCTCTTTCTGCACCCATCTTGCCTGCTTCTGCACTTCTGATGGTTCTTTGTGCACTGCTCTTGCTTCTTTCTGCACCTCTTTTGCCTGTTTCTGCAACTCTCTTGCCTCTTTCTAGACTTCTCTTGCTTCTTTCTGCACTTCTCTTGCTTCTTTCTGTGCCCCTCTTGCTTCTTTCTGCACTTCTCTTGCTTCTTTCTGCAACCCTCTTGCCTCTTTCTGCACCCCTCTTCCCACTTTCTGCCCCCTTCTTTCCCCTTTCCTCACCTCTCTTGCCTCTTTCTGCACCCCTGTTCCCTTTTTCTGCATCTCTCTTGCCTGCTTCTGCAACCCTCTTGCCTCTTTCTGCACCCCTCTTCCCTCTTTCTTCACCCTTTTTTCCCCTTTCTGCACCTCTCTTGCCTCTTTCTGCACCCCTGTTCCCTTTTTCTGCAGTTCTCTTGCCTCCTTCTGCAGCTCTGTTGCTTATTTCTGCACTTCTCTTGCCTCTTTCTGCTCCCCTCTTGTCTGTTTCTGCACCTCTGTTGGTTCTTTCTGCACTGCTCTTGCTTCTTTCCGGACCTCTCTTGCAAATTTATGCACCCCTCTTGCCTCATTCTGTACCCCTCTTGCCTCCTTCTGCACCTCTGTTGGTTCTTTCTGCACTGTTCTTGCTTCTTTATGCACCTCTTTTGCCTGTTTCTGGAACTCTCTTGCCTCCTTCTGCAGTTCTCTTGCCTCATCCTGCACCTCTGTTGCTTCTTTCTGCACTTCTCTTGCCTCTTTCTGCACCCTTCTTATCTTTTTCTGTACCTCTTTTTGTTCTTTCTGCTCTGCTCTTGCTTCGTTCTGCACCTCGCCAGCACATTTTTGCACCCCTCTTGCCTCTTTCTGCACCCCTCTTGCTTCCTTCTGCGCCTCTGCTGGTTCTTTCTGCACTACTCTTGCTTCTTTCTGCACCTCTGTTGCTTTTTTCTGCACTTTTCTTGTCTTTTTCTGCACCCCGCTTTCTTCTTTTGGCACATCTGTTGCTTCTTTCTGCACCTGTCTTGCTTCTTTGTGCACCTCTCTTGCTAATTTCTGTACCCCTCTTGCCTCTTTCTGCACCATTCTTCCCTCTTTCTGCACCCCTCTTGTCTGTTTCTGTACCCCTGTCGGTTCTTTATGCACTGCTGTTGCTTCTTTCTGCACCTCTCTTTCAAATTTCTCCACCCCTCTTGCCTCTTTCTGCACCCATCTTGCCTGCTTCTGCACCTCTGATGGTTCTTTGTGCACTGCTATTGCTTCTTTCTGCACCTCTTTTGCCTGTTTCTGCAACTCTCTTGCCTCTTTCTAGACTTCTCTTGCATCTTTCTGCACTTCTCTTGCTTCTTTCTGTGCCCTCTTGCTTCTTTCTGCACTTCTCTTGCTTCTTTCTGCAACCCTCTTGCCTCTTTCTGCACCCCTCTTCCCACTTTCTGCCCCCTTCTTTCCCCTTTCCTCACCTCTCTTGCCTCTTTCTGCACCCCTGTTCCCTTTTTCTGTATCTCTCTTGCCTGCTTCTGCAACCCTCTTGCCTCTTTCTGCACCCCTCTTCCCTCTTTATTCACCCTTCTTTCCCCTTTCTGCACCTCTTTTGCCTGTTTCTGCAACTCTCTTGCCTCTTTCTGCATTTCTCTTGCCTCCTTCTGCACCTCTGTTGCTTCTTTCTGTACTTCTCTTGCCTCTTTCTGCACCCCTCTTGCCTTTTTCTCCACCCTTCTTCCCTCTTTCTGCAACTCTCTTGCCTCTTTCTCCACCCCTGTTCCCTTTTTCTGCACCTCTCTTGCCTGCTTCTGCAACCCTCTTGCCTCTTTCGGCACCCCTCTTGCCTGCTTCTGCACCTCTGTTGGTTCTTTCTGCACTGCTCTTGCTTCTTTCTGCACCTCTTTTGCCTGTTTCTACAACTCTCTTGCCTCTTTCTGCACTTCTCTTGCTTCTTTCTGCACTACTCTTGCTTCTTTCTGCACCCCTTTTGCTTCTTTCTGCACTTATCTTGCTTCTTTCTGCAACCCTCTTTGCCTCTTTCTGCACCTCTCTTCCCTCTTTCTGCACCCTTCTTTCCTCATTCCGCATCTCTCTTGTCTCTTTCTGCACCCCTGTTCCCTGTTTCTGCACCTCTCTTGCCTGCTTCTGCAACTCTCTTGCCTCTTTCTACAGTTCTCTTGCCTCCTTCTGCAGCTCTGTTGCTTATTTCTTCACTTCTCTTGCTTCTTTCCGGACCTCTCTTACAACTATTTGCATCCCTATTGCCTCATTCTGTACTCCTCTTGCCTCCTTCTGCACCTCTGTTGGTTCTTTCTGCACTGCTCTTGCTTCTTTATTCACCTCTTTTGCCTGTTTCTGGAACTCTCGCCTCTTTCTGCATTTCTCTTGCCTCCGCCTGCACCTCTGTTGCTTCTTTCTGCACTTCTCTTGCCTCTTTCTACACCCTTCTTATCTGTTTCTGTACCTCTTTTTGGTCTTTCTGCACTGCTCTTGCCTCTTTCTGCACTTCTCTTGCCTCCTTTTGCACCTCTGTTGCTTCTTTCTGCACTTCTCTTGCCTTTTTGTGCACCCCTCTTGCCTCTTTCTACACCTCTGTTGCTTCTTTCTGCACCTCTCTTGCTTCTTTCTGCACTCCTTTTGCCTCTTTCTGCACTCTTCTTCCCTCTTTTTGCACCTCTCCTGCCTCTTTCTGCACCCCTCTATTCCCTTTTTCTGCTCCTCTCTTGCCTGTTTCTTCAACTCTTTTGCCTCTTTCTGCAGTTGTCTTGCCTCCTTCTTCACCTCTGTTGCTTATTTCTGCACATTTCTTACTCTTTCTGCACCTCTCTTGTTTTTCTCTGCAATTCTCTTGCTTCTTTCTGTACTTCTCTTGCCTCTTTCTGTATTCAAATAGGAAGTGCAAGCTGTCATGTTTAAAGGTCTGCATGCTCTCGTGACTGATGTATGTGTCTACGTGTACATGTATTCTCACATGTGTTATGCATCTGAAGATGGTAGCTTAAAAAGTGGGTAGCTTCTCCTATAGGTGGTCGAATCTTCTTAGTTCTTCTCTGTCATTTGGTTGCACTGGCAGACATGTCTTATGTATACAGGTGATTTAGAGCCCCTCAAATATGCTATTGAATACCCATGTGCCCTGTATTATGAGCAGAAAGAAATACATACACCTTTTTTTACACAAATTTACAGAGTATGCTGTTTGAAAGAGAGGTATTCAAGTATTTGTATGTTTATTTTTATGTAGCATGTCACTAGGTAAAAGCAGAGACACACATGCATACCTTCACAAACTTGGTCAGACTTACAACTGTGATATGCTTAGGATTGCTGTTTTATATTTGGTAGGCCTAACATTCTGAGCAGCCAAACCTTCAAGAGAAAAGTGAGGTTTACGACATCTTGGGAGAAGGATTAGTGATTAGGCTACTTTGTATGAGTCTGTTGTAAGGTACAGTCGAAGTAGGCCTCTTTCTGCAACTCTGTTGCTTCCTTCTGCACATCTCTTGCTTCTTTCTGCACCTTTCTTCCTCTTTCTGGACTTCTGTTGCCTCTTTCTTTATTTCTCTTGCTTCTTTCTGTACCTTTCTTACTCTTTCTGCACCTCTCTTGCCTTTCTGCACTTCTCTTGCTTCTTTCTGCGCTTTTCTTCCTCTTTCTGCACATGTCCTACCTATGTAGGCATAGTTTGAAATTAGAGTTTAAAAAACCTTCAAAATTCACTGAAAAAAACCAGAGGTTTCAGGGACGTTATAATTAGTATTAGCATTTAAGAAACCATAGAAATTCACAAAAAAAACCACAGGTTTCAGGGACGTTATAGTTAGGAATTAGCATTTAAAAAACCTTGGAAATTCACAAAAAAACACAGGTTTCAGGGATGTTATAGTTAGGCTGACATTTTACTCATACAAAACCAGAGAAATGCAGCTGTTATAGTTACCTGAGCTAACTATAACTCGTGCCCCCGTAATGCACTGCTGATGACGTCACATATTACATCACTCATGACATGGTCAGTGACATCACTGATGATATCACTGATGTTATATTGATATATTAGGAGCAAGGCGCTCTGTTCAGTTTTGTAATTTGTTTATTATCAATTGAATAATGTCGAAACACTTTGATAAAAGAGAAACATTAGCTAAAAATCTATTTGCAGGAGTTCTGACTAAAACCAATGATACTAACAAGGGTACAAAATGTTTGAGGGAATTATTTGTAATGCTAGAGCGTACTCAAAGGAAGGCATCATCAAAATGGTGGGATGCCATGACTTTAAGAAAATATTTGGATGCAGAAAGAACACCCAGGGGACTTAGAATAAACATCTTTCCTGCAGTAGAGGACTTAGATGAAAAGAAGGTAGAAAGGTGGGAGGAAAGACTCAATGCAACATCTAGGGAGCTTATGGGAATGCTCATTGAATTTGCGGAAGATCAGAGAAAGACTTTGCTTAAAGAAATTGAGGCAATCAAAAAAAAATTGAATATTTGAACTGTACTGAAAACACACTTAAAAACTATGATATATTGGAAAAAGTGATGGATAAGTACCAGGTCGAGCTTCAGGAGAAGAAACATATAAACTTTTCCAGAGACGAGAGAGATTATAGATATGGGAGAGTATATACATATGCCAGAAAATTTGATGGCACAATACGTAGTGATGATAATGTGAGGAACATCAGAGAGAAAGACATTACAGCTAGTGAAGCATCCAGCACGGGTCTAAGTAGTAGTGAATCAGAAACAGAAAGAATGAGTAATCCTGATCAAGCGACAGGGGAAAGATCTTCCTCTTTTTTACGGGAACTAAAAAGAATGCGCCAACTACATATCCAGACAGGAAGTCGGGATTCTGAACAAGACAGAAGAGAGGGAGAGGGAACAAAGGAGGGGGTTCTAGATCCTACCGGAGGAGACAAAGACAATGAAGGGGTGAGAACCAGGCTACAAAGACAGAGGGAGACAGAGCGGAAGAAGTAGAGAATTTGGTAGTCAACCTCTCTTAAAAAGTCCTTACAGATTCTGAGAGAAGTGTCCTTAACCGGGGGCTCAGCTTTGCACCTACTAATAAGTGGGATGATCTAGGTGCGAAAATAGATGTAAATTAACCCTGGGCAAAGCACTACGCTACGCTCGCGTAGTTTACGAAGTTTGCGCTACTTTGCACAACGCGAATTGCACGTAGCACAGTGCAAACACGCGTAGCGTAGCGGTCATTTTTGCTTGCTCGCGGTCCTCAACGTCAAGTTGGTGACCGCGAGCAAGCAAAATGACATCCCGGCGAGACTTTTTCTTGTTCGCGATCAGCAACATCAAGTTGCTGATCGCGAGCGTGGAAAATAAACCTCCCGGCGAGATTCTCAACGCGGGAGGTCAGGTTTCTCATTGCGAGTGGTCGCGTATGCTCGCGACCGCTCGCGATGAGAAACTACCAGTCCGCGTTGAAAGCTGCCGCTCGAGTAAAAATCTACTCGAGCGGCAGTAAAAGACAGCTCGCACTGTGCAAGATGCCGTTTTCAATGATTGCACAGTGCGGACAAGCATCCGGCACTGTGCAATCATTGCGAACAGTGCACTACGCAGTTCGCGTAGTGCTACGTGTAGCTTGCGTAGTGCGAACTGCACTTTGCGTAGCTTCGCGTAGCGCTACTTTCGCGAACTACGCCCAGGCTTTGTAAATAGATTTGTAAGGAAATTGAAATTGAAAAAACATTTTCTTAACAGAACTGTAACTAAGGACAGTATAGAGATTAGGAAGGATCCAAGTCACATGTTTATCAAAGATCTCAAAGACATAGAGGTACTAATGACTCTTGATGATGATACCAAATGTGATCTAGAAGATCTAGCAATGGAACTGCATATCGAAACTGATCATTGTGTTTCTAGCAAATTGAAGCCCAAATCCAGATTTGTCCCGCCTATGAAAGCAGAAAATGTATTGAATGTTTTTGCTAATTTGGTCATGCAGGATTTTGATAAATGTGTACCCATGAAGCATAATTACAATCTGAATAAAGTTGAATTTGAAGCATTACAGAATTTAAGTGGTGATAAATCTATTATTATAAGACAAGTGGATAAAGGGGGAAATGTTGAAATAATGGATCACTGTGACTATCATAGCCAAGCTTTACGTCAATTACGAAATCGCTTAAGTTATGCAAAGGTGACAATGTCCCACTTGGAAAAATCTAAGGACCTAATTAAAACTAAACTTCGGTCCTACTTGGATAGACAACTACTGGATACTGAAGAATTTAACGATATGTGGGTTGAAAATGCTAAAACCGCGATTATATACTTTCTTCCTAAAATACATAAAGGAGGCAGGATAACTCCAGGAAGACCGATAATTGCAGGAATTGGTAGCATCACTGAGCACATATCAGACTATATTGATATGTACCTAGCACCCTTTGTAAGAACATTACCGTCATTTATGAAAGACACCAAGGGAAGAAGACATGTATCTAGTTACCATGGATGTTAATAGTCTTTACACCTGTATAGACCATAACAAAGGGCTAGAAGCAGTAAGATATTTCCTCTACACGAAATCAGCCAGTTACCTACAACTATCAAACATGATTCTAGATTTGGTTGAGTTAGTTCTCACAAACAATTTTTTTCTGTACAGAAAGGATCTTTTTCACCAAGTGAGGGGGACAGCCATGGGATCTAAATTTGCCCACTCCTATGCGAACTTATTCATGGGACACTATGAGAGGGAACATGCATGGAAAATGAGGGAGATGTATGAGGATAACTTGATCTACTGGGGCAGGTATATTGACGATATTTTTGTTATTTGGAAAGGGGGTGAAGAAACACTGAAATCGTTCCACACATACCTCAATAAGAACAATTATAATATCACACTAACATTGGAGTATAGCAAAGAAAACATCTATTTTTTGGACTTGGAACTATATGTTGACAAGGGACAGCTAGAGTCCAAGCTTCACAGAAAATCCACTGCAGCACACTCTATTCTGCATGCTGAAGCAGGACATTTGAAAAGACAGATAGATGATATTCCCTATGGAGAATTTTTACATGCTAAACGCAACTGTAGTGATCCTATGGAATATGAGAAAATGGAGAAAGAGATTACACTTAAATTTGCAAGAAGGGGATATGACCTAAGTGTCATACTAAAAGAAAAGAGATGGGCAAAGAGTGTAAAATGGGAGGAACTACTTAAGGACAAGATTAAGGACAAATCTGGAGATGACAAAACAGTGAGGTATATCACTACATACAGTGAGGGAAATAATAGGGTATATAATAAATTGTGCAAACATTGGGATGTACTAACCCTAGACAAAGATATTGACAAAATAATACAAACTAAACCAATTATGGTTTATAAGAGAGCTCCTACTCTAAGGAATTTATTGAGTCCTAGTGACACAATGCAATATGAAATTCCTAATATAAGTAGAGAAACTATACCCTTGAGTGGAACTACACTACCAGCAGGGTTTTTTAGAAGCAATAACTGCATCTGTTGCAAACATGTTAATGACAAATCTAAAGAATTTTATGACAGTAGGCATCAGAAGAGATACAGGGTCAGTTCCTTTATGAACTGCAATCCAGATAGTTGCGTTTATACTATGACCTGCATCTGTGGAAAAGTATATGTAGGATCCACGGTGCGTAAAGTTAAGATCAGATGGATGTAACATTTACAAGCAATAAAAAACTGCGACATGAAATATTCAATGGCCATACACTTTCAAGATAACCTCAAGTTGACAGAATTAGGAGGTATACGTTGTATGGGGATTGAGCATGTTACATTAGACAGAAGAGGTAGTGACTTGTAAAGAAAGATCCGCGTAAGAGAAACATTCTGGATTAATAAATTGCAGACACTGGAACTGGGATTAAATGTAGACAAAGAACTGTATATGGTGATCTAAGGATTAGGTCACTCACACTTAATAAGGACCTGGGACTAGAATGGAATGATAAGTCTCCTTCAAATGTCTCATGTTTAAAGTGTTAGAATTACAGAATAACTCATTACTGAATATTGACAATTTCCTGACCTCCTATAATATAGGAGAATATATCTAAATGAAGTTTAATTACATTTAAGTTAATGGTCGTGCAAAGTCTCTATAAGATATACATAGGAACTAAATCTCAAATTACTGAAGACAACTCAAATTGAAGGACTTACAATACGAGTGTCATACATTAACTACCCTGTTAGCACCAAGTATGCTCCAAGGTGGATGAGAGTAGTAAGTCGAGAGATTCGAGGTGCATCTATCGTACCCCCCTTTTATTTGGTATTTCTATTTAAATAACCCACTCAGATTGTGCTTTCCCCATAACTTTAAAAAAAAAAAATAGGATAATAAAAATGCATGGCGAGTGTGCCAACAATAGTTAATTTTCAAACAAAAAAGTAAATAGTAAGAACAACTGTGTAGAACGCCCTTAATTGATGTGGCTCTCAACTTAATAACTATGGGTAAAGGATGAAATACTAAGCTACATATCGTAATTTTGGTTAGCATAAGGGGGATGTTAAGGTAACAATGAATTAGTGGTTAGGAGTTCGAGTCTGTAGTGCTGTACCTATGTCGGTTGAATTTATTAATCAGTATTTTCAAAATTAAATATAAATTGAGTTTGAGATCTTTGGAGAACCGTATTGGTACTTGATTTACTTTATGAACAGATTTACGAATTATGTGGCTTTCAGCAGATCAGTGCTAATATATGTCTGCCTACAAAGAAAATAAAAGCTACATATTGCAATCCTGTATAGAACAAGAGATTTGTGCAGGCAGTAGAGAATGAAGAGGTTACAAGTTCTAGACTGCGGTACTTTTAGGCAGTTGCAATAGTATTCTTTATGTTAATAATTTTTCGACTAAATAAAGATCATGTTCTAAATATTTAAAACTGTATAGAGACATGACTAACGTCAGTATTTATTGTCGCTAACCAATAAATAGAGACTAAAAAGTAGTTTTGCCAAACAATACGAGCAACGAAGGGCTCCCGGGTCGCGCGCCTCCAGGTGAAACCAATTAAGGTCACAGGAGAGTATAAAAAGGAAGTAGGAAATGGCATCAAGGGAGCGCACAAATTGCTTCAGTAAGGAACCACGCAGGCTGAAAGAAGCTGGTAAGGAGATCTGCTGCGAGGGGGGAGGCTGAGATTACGACCTCAAGAATTAATAATACAAGTGCGAGAGGATATAGAAGGGGCTACCTTTATTTATTTTGTGCTTCGTAACTGGAAGCATTTGAAATTAACGGGACGGCTGTAATGGCAAAATGTAGAATTCTATCTCCAGTTACTCAACACAGGAGTTATAATTCGACGTAGGTGGTACCTCTGAGTGGGGTGATCGCCTGATTATATAAGAGCGATGTATCAAGAGGCAAACTTGCTATCAATCTACACAAACTAGGTGTGGTTAAGACAGTGGAACTGATAGGTATTAGAGATAAAATAAGTTCGCACGAAGCTCTTGACTTCTGTATTTTGCACAATCTAAAAAGGGAGGATGAAATGACTATTATTACATTTTATATCTTTCTTCAGACCCTTATCAAGGGGGATGGTTCATTGAAGAATATGGAAGAAACTGATAACGAAATTAACGGTGGTAAATCAAAAGAAAGAGATCGAAGAAAAAATATTGAAGGTGAGAACCTCACTCATTTGACAATAGTAGGAGCCTAATTAGGGTTCACCCTTATAGGGACCTTGCACGAAAATTTACGGAACTTGAACATAATTTCGTTCTTGTCCCTTTTTCTGTTTCCAATTTGTGCTACAGACTAACAAACGTGGTTAAAGGATATTGAGGCACCACATGAGAAAATATTAGCCAAAACAGATTGATAAAGATCTTATTCGAGAGGTAACTTAATATTTATCCCCTTTTTGGTAACATTAAGTTTGGATTTATGTAGACAAAATCTCATGAGGAAGAATAAGGGGACAACCCTATGTTACAGTTGCGGCTAGAACCTTAAAGGGGGCTGTAGAACTGGAGGTTTATTGATAGGAACTGTTTACTAAGTCCTGCTATTTTCTGCTAAATAGAATGAACTGAACTAACTAATTTTCAAGATCTAGTTTCTGTATCCAAGATATGATCCATGTACCTTTTTTGTTAATTCAGTGTGTTGTTAAATAGGAATGTGAATATTAGAGAGAAAGATTTATATTGGACTAAGGTTGTGCTAACTTTGCATACTTTATTTTTAATAAATTGAATATGTACTGATATAGAATTTTTGTTTGTAACAGCCCTGACGAGCGCAGTTGAGCGCGAAACACGTGTTGGCTATTTCCAGCTAATCACAACTTTGGAGGCTTTGTGCTGCTTTGAGAAAATATTTAAAGAAAGAATAAAGTCATTTCTTTTATTTGTGCTTTGATTCTCAGCAAATGGCATTTACGAATATATATACCACCAGGGAGTGTCGAAACGCGTCATGGCTGCGGTGGTTGTTTCGTGAGCTCAATAAATCTTTTTAACTGCCTTACTTGGGTCCGTGCTTCACTTTCTGGACAAGGGAAAGCATGGTGAAGTATGCTGTATATATATATATATATATATATATATATATATATACACAACCCCTGCTCCAAAAGGAAAAGGCACGCAGACGATGCTTGCTTGCATACGGCTTCTTTAAATAGAATAGGTCACCTCCGACCCAGCAGCTAAAAGAAACGCGTTTCGGCTGTAGCAACAGCCTTTGTCAATCTGATTGACGCCATATTTAACATTGAATATATAGTGCCTAATTCATAGAAATGGTAAAAATACTATAGATGCTACGAATACTTCATAATAAAATACACATATAAAGAAATGAATAATAAAATTGCCTAATACATCAGAAATATCTTGCGCAGTGTGCAATAGTATGAGCATATCACTTTCAAAGTATAACAAGTTAAATACATTGAATCCACTTCAATTGATAAACAAATGGCGTCAACCACCTCACTTAGCATTAAAAATGTTCATTAGGCTGCATATATTTCAATCCTTTTGTCGACTGGAAATGCCGGAGTTATTGGCACTTTCTGCTTGCCTGATAACTGCTGAACAAACTATTTTAATACTCTTATATTAAAATTTAAAAAATGAAATGCATACCAAGTAGGGCAGAAACAATGTATACATCACAATACATGCTCTTCAAACGTTGCACAGTAGTATATATAGCTCATAAAATCTATTAACGTCACATTGAGCCTTAGCATTGCCATAACATTCTAAAGGACTATCCCGGGACTACCAATCCCAAGATGCCATAGTGAAACATCATTTTTACGATGTCCTAAGATATGGCTTTAACAAACATGAATGCTGGTAAATACTGTTAAGATATAGGCCCTCTGCACAAGTTAATGAAAGTCAACATCTCCGTGCTCCTGCAATGTTCTCGGCAGGGATAAAAATTAAACAACAATAGAGTCAATGATGTTCAGCATAAAGTACGTACATGGAAGCAGATCCAAGGCATCCCAGTAAGCCACTCGGAAAATTTCCACTGATTACAGCAGCCCAACGTAAGTCATATTGCGGGGTCGGGGGAGATCCTCATATAAAGATTAATAAACACCTCAAACCTCACCAAACTGAGACAATGCTCATATGGTGCCAAGATACCAGAACTGCCACGGCCTGCTGATTGAAACTGTAGGGTACATGGCGAAACTCCGTCTCCGCACTGAAAACCAGATGGTTTCCCCGCGCCGAGTCTCCGTCTCCCACTCCGCTGTTTTGTTTGTAACAGCCCTAAAGAAGCGCATTTGAGCGCGAAACACGTGATGGCTATTTCCAGCTATTCACAACTTTTGAGGCTGTGTGCTGCTTTGAGAGAATATCTAAAGAAAGAATAAAGTCATTTTTTTTTGTTTGTGCTTTGATTCTCAGCAAATGACATTTATGAATATATCTATATATATATGCGAATATATATATATATGTATATATCTCCAAAAATCCTTCTTTCTCCCAAAAGGACAGAAGCCACACTGGTGCACTGGAGAACTCGCTTTATTCAAGACGAACGGCATGACATGTTTCAGCATGGTGTGCCTTTTTCAAATGCCTCACATCGCTTGTATTAACCAATGTCCACTTAAATGTAGAGCGTCTCACTCAGGATTGGCGTGGGCGCTCTATCAGGTTGCTACAGGGAGGATGTTAAAGACTCGATGCTCTGAGTCCGCGGGCTGCAGGTAAAACACGTAAGTACTTGCCCAAGTGGGCGGTGTCTGCAGCTCCTTCCCCCCTACACACTGGATGACATTGTGGAAAGGACGCGGGGTCTCCAGCTCTTCATCCCACCGTCTAATAACCCACAATGTGCTTGGACACCCACCGCTTCAGTAAGTGTGGATGCCGTCGTGAAGTCACAATCCAGCAATTGCCGGCCTGGCAATTCGTTGCAGGGTGCAGTGGTTCGGCATTTCCCAAACGTCTTGAGGTAAACCACTTTTTGCCACTGGTCCACCGAACTCTTGTGGATGGGGGCTCAAGGTGTTCGTGGCCGCACCGAAACATCACCAAGAAATCCTTCTTTTTCCCAAAAGGACAGGAGCCCACACAGGTGCACTGGAGAACTCGCTTTATTCAAGATGAACGGCATGACATGTTTCGGCATGGTGTGCCTTTTTAAAATGCCTCACATCGCTTGTATTAACCAATGTCCACTTGAATGTAGAGCGTCTCAGTCGGGATTGGCGTGGGTGCTCTATCAGGTTACTACAGGGAGGATGTTAAAGATGCTCTGAGTCCGCGGGCTGCAGGTAAAACACGTAAGTACTTGCCCAAGTGGGCGGTGTCTGCAGCTCCTTCCCCCCCTACACACTGGATGACATTGTGGAAAGGACACGGGGTCTCCAGCTCTTCATCCAACCATCTAATAACCCACAACGTGCCTGGACACCCACCGCTTCAGTAAATGTGGATGCCGTCGTAAAGTCACAATCCAGCAATTCCCGGCCTGGCAATTCGTTGCAGGGTGCAGTGGTTCGACGTTTCCCAAACGTCTTGAGGTAAACCACTTTTTGCCACTGGTCCGCCGAACTCTTGTGGATGGGGGCTCAAGGTGCTCGTGGCCGCACCGAAACATCACCAAAAAATCCTTCTTTTTCCCAAAAGGACAGGAGCCCACACAGGTGCACTGGAGAACTCGCTTTATTCAAGACGAACGGCATGACATGTTTCGGCATGGTGTGGCTTTTTCAAATGCCTCACATCGCTTGTATTGACCAATGTCCACTTAAATGTAGAGCGGCTTACTCGGGATTGGCGTGGGCGCTCTATCAGGTTGCTACAGGGAGGATGTTAAAGACTCGATGCTCTGAGTCTGCGGGCTGCAGGTAAAACACGTAAGTACTTGCCCAAGTGGGCGGTGTCTGCAGCTCCTTCCCCCCTACACACTGGATGACATTGTGGAAAGGACGCGGGGTCTCCAGCTCTTCATCCAACCGTCTAATAAACTCGTGTGTGTGTATTGTGGCAATTGTTGGAACTTTAAAATTGTCTTGCCGGAACCGCCGCGGCCAAGTGAACCAAGTACCTGCCAGCAAACAGCTGGTACATGACTACATGGAGGAGCAGAGATTACTATAATCGGCATTCTCAGGCACAAGGTCACAGAGATGGCAGAAAAGCGGCTGACGAAGGGTTGGTAATATGGACATTGAGGCTCCCAATTTAAGTACACAGTGTGACAGTGCCATCAGCGAGGTATGATTCCTTTCCCATCACTGAATGGAAGGTTACGCTAAACAATGATAAACTGGAATAACACACTACGATAGAAGGCGCATGTAAGGTACATACATTCAAAGATGGCGGCCAAGGAAATCAGGAGGGACTGTGGTGTGAGTGCAGTCCCTCCTTGCTGAACACTGTGTAGGAGGAGCCTAATGAGGCTTTTAAATACATCGGAATGCCAAAACCCACCTTGCTCACCGAAAAGCATTTGAAAAAGTCGAGACGAAACGCATCATGCTGGGTGAAATAAAGGATTGTCAAACCCAAGAGTGCTCCGTGATTGTTCCTGGAAGTAGGGACCCCTTGTTGATTCATTTCATACGTGCATGCCACTTGCACGTGGGAGGCACCCGTCACGTAAGGAGTTCGGCAAGTTTGTGGCAATTGTTGGAACCATATATATATATATATATATATATATATATATATATATATATATATATATATATATATATATATATATATATATATATATATATATATATATATAATGTGTATGTATATATATATATATGTGTATATATATATATATATCTCACGCTCCACTGTCTTACAACAATAAGGACCACCACTCTCGTTGGTGAAAATCAACTTAAAGATTTATTGGTGCACTGCAAGTAAAACAAACGCGTTTCAGCCTCAGCCTTCGTCAGTGTTTGACGCGCGCCATTGAAGTCAGCATCTAAATAAAGTTTCAAATTAAACACAACTAAAGAAGGACAATTCATTTCACGAAACTCCAGCCCAGCTTCCAAATCCAAAAGGGTAATCATACCCAAAATGAAAAAAGCACTCTCGGGGGTGAGTTCCGCAATTTTATTTAGCCGGTCTCTGGCCAAACAGATGCGTTTATACCATATAATAACATGGCATCGTTATATTGATGACCTCTTTATGATCTGGAGGGGATCACCTGAAACTGCGTGGGCTTATATAGATGTTCTAAATTCAAACACGATTAACCTAAAATGTATGGGGGAGGTGAATTCCCAAATAGTTAACTATTTAGACCTTAATGTCTATATCTCAGAGGGGAAATTGTGTACCAGGCTACATAGAAAATCTACGGTGGGGATTTCTACCCTCCACACCACAAGTAGTCACCCCAAGAAACTCTTCAATAGCATCCCATATGGGGAACTATTGAGATTGAAAAGAAACAGTACTAATGAATTTGAGTTTCAACTAGCCGCAAAAGAAAGTTTAAGACGGTTTGGTTCAAGGGGATATAGTAATGTGGTTTTGGCACAAGCACTAAAAAGAGCGAATTCTCGGATAAGAACAGATCTGCTCAAAGAAACCTCGAAAAAGACAATCAAATCTACTGAACCGAATGATACGTTCAGAATGATTACTACATCTTCTGAAAATGCTGGGCAGCTGAAGAAAATTCTGCGGAAAAATTGGCATACCCTACTTTCTGACACTATTATAGGAAGTGATTTACCTGTCAATCCCCTGGTTACATTTAAAAAAGCTAAATCCCTCAGGAATGAGTTGGTCCATAGCCATCAGGGGAAAGAAGTCATAAAACCAATGCTGACATCACTTAATGGCTTCTTCCCATGTGGGAAGTGTAAGGCCTGCAATAAAAGTAAAAGAGTCTTGTCTTACAGTATCCCAGGTTTGGCCAAACCAAAAAATATTAAGAAATTTCTCACATGCACAACACCCTATACGGTATATTGTTTAAATTGTCCGTGCTGCTTGAAATATATAGGCAGCACGATCCACCCCACCAAGGTCCGAATATTGGAACATATGTGGGCAATAACAAATGGGGGATGTGACATACCCTGTTGCCAGACATTTCAATAAAGTACATCAACGCAACAGGGATCTTCTCACCTTTTACTGTATAGATCATGTTCTAGCCAATCCAGGGGGGACCGAATTCTGTCCCTCCGACGCCTTGAATCACGCTGCATCATGGATTTGCAGACAAAAACACCCCTGGGTATGAATAGTAGCGAGGAATTGGCAATGCACTTGGGAGATTAAATAACAAAATGACTGTAGGTAGACATCCTAGAATCTTTGACTTTTCAAATCTGTCTGACTTTTCCATTTTCATGTAAAATATATTGATCCTTCTCTCCTGTATTCCTATACTATTCCCTCTCTCTTCCCCCTCCTCTTCTTGAATAGAAATTGAGAAATTTAAGATTAGGCCACAATGAAATGACATATATATATAACATGTTCAGGAATCCGTCTCCAGTTTGCCACTGGATATTGTAACCAAATGATGCAGAATGTAATTCCAATTAGGTTAACAACTTCAAATTAGCCCATTCAGGACGTTATGAATTGACAATAGATTTCAATTAATTGTGATATTTGACACATTTGTTTATACGATTTTACGGCCAATTCTGCCCATACAGGGCGAGATAGTTCATTCAATTGAACTATCACACAACATAGTAGAATGTATAAAAACATATGTTTGGAATATGAGGGTGAGACCTTATCTTGTTGTATTGTGGCAATTTATGATGGTGTAATGAGAGAATGATATCTATGAAATGTAATTGATCATTAGAAAACTACTACTCACTGCACATACTGGTTTTCCGGGCTCCTGTTCATCATCATTATCGTCAATACGAGCGGAGTTGTTCTCGTATATGTAGCCGGTTTTGACTCCTCCGGCTAACCACGGACCCCCTCTGGAAAAATGTGGGCACAGCTAATCCAAAGGAGACGTGGCTCGGCTACGAGCCTTCAACCGAGTAATCCGGGAGGATTATAAACAGCTAAGCCCCCCAGCGACATCAGACAAGGCATTGGACCTCTCACCCACTCGAAGGTAGGTGAACGTGCGTCGCAAGACTCGAAGGGCGCCTGAACACGAGCGGGGATGGGGCGACCAAGAATAGTTGTCACGCTGGGTCAGAGGTGTGCACGGACATCATAGAGCTTTGTAAGCACACAGACTGTTTTCCGCTCTGATATCCGCAATAATTATTAACTACTGGCTTGCTCATACAAACACCATCACCTTGTCAGCAGACGCGCTACGGGATAGGGAGGCAGAGGCAGCCGATATGTTCAATGACTCCAAAACACCCACCATGAACTCAGTCTCCCAGAATCCATCAGCTGGGCTACGTAACACCAGCCTCAAAGAGAAAGTAAGGCAACTGGAGAAAATGATGAAAACAGAACAAAGTAAATGGTGGGAGGCGAAATCCCTCCAGCGCTACCTCGATGTGGGGAGGATCCCGAGGGGTTTACGTATCCTAACAGCCCCCAGCTATGAAAACCCAGATCCAGAAATGATGAGGGAATGGGCTGAAACAAACTTGGAATCATCCAGGAAGCTGGTGACAATTCTAGTGAAATATGCTGAAAAAAACCATTTTAAATTACAGGAGGAAATCGACACCTTGAACAGTGAACTAACTGCAATGGGGAAAAATGACGAATTAAGCAGACTCAAGGAGGAGATGACTAAAAGATTGAAGAAGGAGGAAGAAATAATATGAGAAAGGAAGGCTTTTAAATTTCATAGAGATCGCATGGACTATGAGTGTGGACGCATTTTCACGTTTGCGAAAAAATTTGATTCACTAAAAACCTCCAAGTATGGTGCACCCCACGGGGCAAAACCTGGTATGGCTGGTGGGAGAGTTCAATCAGAAGCAGTCTCTACCTCGGATCTCAGCTCCGCAATGGAGAGCGAGACGGAACAAGATCCCCGAAGCCATACAGCACAGCAAATTCCCGTAAAAATCTCGCTGGTGGAAGAAGTTGATTTTTTATGTTGGGAGCGCAGGCAGATCCTGCGCCCCAGAAACCAAATGAAACCTGAAGCAAAAAATCAACCACAGAGCGCCGAGAGAGGAGAGCAGCAAAACGTAATCGCACCCAAAAAACGAGGACAACAAACACACCGGAATTGGAGACGACAGAACCAGTAGTAAGTCAAACTGTAATAAATCTGGCAAATATCAATTTGACCAAAGCTGAGGAGCAATTATCATCGCTGGGACTTTCGTTTTGTCCGGAAAGTTCATTTAATTATGCTTCGACTCGTATGGATATATATAGAAGCATACGAAGGCTAAAACTAAAAAAATACTTTCTACAACAAAACAAATCCAACGAGGCTAACACTGAAAAGCATCATGAACAACCGCCACAGCTGTCTACCCATTTCGGCCTTACAGCATCGGACATGCCCACACTCCAAACGATGCAAGAACTCATTGATGAAAACATGACCTCCACACAATTTGAAGAGCGAAATGCCCATCTATGTAATAGGAAAGACCGTGGCACAGAAGTAACACCTTTCAAACCCAGTTCCAGCTTCAATCCAATCACACCTCGTGATGCAATTGATATATTTCAAGAACAAGTTGTGACCGAGATCAAGAAACTCAACTACAAAGTCCAGAGATTGCCCAGAAAAAAGAGTAATAAAATGGACATCCAGTACCATACACTCATGACAAAACTCAATTCCAACACTGAGTTGGTCATTCGCAACTCTGATAATGGAGGAAACCTAGTCTTATGGAACAAAACTGACTATACTAAAGAAGCAATGAGCCAGCTCCAGGACAGGGAATGTTACCGCAAATGCGACCAGTCAACCCTCAGGACTATGTACAATACATACAGTATGAAATTGATAGCCTGGAAGAAAGCGGGGCTGCTCACGCAACAGGAATATCTATTTTTGCGGAATGACCATCCTGTAACACCCATCATGTATTTTATCCCTAAGATACATAAAGACCCCTCCAAACCACCGGGAAGACCGATTATATCGGCACGAAACAGTCTTCTGGAGCGTACTTCCCAATATGTAGACTATTTTCTTCAAGACTTTGTACAACAATTACCCTCATACATCCGGGATACTGGAGACTTTTTATCAAAAATCCAGAACTGTGAGTGGAGTAACGATTATTTGTTAATCACTTTAGATGTGTGTTCACTTTATACATCCATACCCCACCAGGATGGTATGAGGGCTTTGACATTTTATCTTGACCAAAGAGCGCCTAGGTTTGCACATCACAGCAAGATGCTCAGGGATATGGTTGAATTCTGTTTAGATAACAACATCTACATATTCCAGAATACACTGTTCCAACAACTGCGTGGTGTAGCCATGGGGGCCAGCTTCTCCCCAGCTATGCCTGCCTTCACATGGGATGGTGGGAGTAGCTGGTCCTGCACAAATAACATGAGACAGTTGTCACTAATAACATCAGGGTTTGGCTAAGATATATCGATGATCTTTTCATCGTCTGGCAGGGGACCCAGCCGGAGGTAGAAAAGTTCATTGAAAATTTAAACATCAATAACCTCAATTTACAGTTTACAGCCACTGTAAGTGATCAAATCATCAACTTTCTGGATGTACAGATCTACATCAGGGAAGGGAAACTTGCTACCAGATTACATCGCAGGAAAACTGCTGGAAATGCAGTCTTACATGCCAGGAGCTCTCACCCGCAACATCTTATACACAGCATACCGTATGGTGAGATGCTCCGATTAAAACGCATTTGCAGTTATGATGATGACTTACTGACAGCCCAGTCAGCTAGCCAAAGGAGGTTTCTGGAAAGAGGCTATTCTAAAAAGACGATCTCTGCTGCTATAGCCAAAAGTAACATCATAAAAAGAGAAACTTTACTGACACCTCAGTCAGGGTCAAAGAAAATTAGATCTAGCATATTGAATACTCAGCACGAGAACCCCGAAGCTTTTAGAATTATTCTTAGCTATAGCAAACAAGCGAAAGCCATTAACAACATTATCAAGCAAAATTGGCCGCTAGTCCTAAGTGATCCAACCATAGGCCATTTGCTACCCACTCGGGCAGCAATAACTTATAGCAAATCACCTTCTATGAAGGATGAGCTGGTTCACAACGATCCCGGGAACCAAACTAAAATTACTTGGCTTTCACAACAAAAGGGCTTCTTCAAATGTAGATCCTGCAAGGCATGTCAGCATGGGGTCAATAAATCCTCCTATAAAACACCTTTCAGTGACCAGGAAAAGCCCATATACAAAGGCCTGACATGCAAGTCAGAATTTGTGATCTATGTGCTGGAGTGTCCGTGTGGCCTACGCTATGTAGGCAGCACCATTCTTCAAGGCCACAAGAGGATACTCCAGCACATTAGGGCCATTAAGAACAGGGATCAATCCTACCCAGTAGCACAACATTTTGAGGAATCCCACAGTGGAGATCCTAAAGACCTCAGATATTTCTTAATCGACTCTGTGCCACCAAACAAAAGAGATGGAAACAGGGAGAAGGCCCTTAGGAGGCTGGAAACAAGGTATATCCTGGAGCTTGATTGCAAGCAGCCAGGGGGCTTGAATGCAACTGAGGATCTCTACACTTGCCCCTGACACTCGGCAATGACAATATATGTAAGGATAAGACCATTAGTCGTGGCACGGCATAAATAAGACCGCACTATGCCCCCTTTTATAACCATCACAGTTCACTCAATAGGTCGTAGCTTTTTTTGCACAGTGGTGAACTATACACACTACACTATGTCTTTAGTATCTTTGCACCTGCACTTTTTCTGAAAATCGCAAGGTTTACATAATCGATCATTAACATTGGTATAATGAATGTACAGGCACTGGCAAGGTACAGCTAGCCTGAAAAATAATGTGACATCTAATTTTATCCGAAAATTTATTTACAAAATTGGATGTATGTGTATGGTTTTACAACTTCAAAATCCCTCTTGAGGTGGTTTTAGGTATTTATACCGGGATGTTGTTTTAACTAGTTTTGCTTTTAGTTTATAAATACTATTTTAGACTATTGGCAGTGAGTTGTATAATAATGTATATAGGGTTTTATAACAGAAGCTGCCTTTTAGATCTATTTAGTCTCTCTTTTAAAGAATAATTCTTTTTAAAGGAACTCAATCAACTATTTAGTGGTATTTTTAACATCTATGCAAAGAACATTGTTTCTGACCTCTAATCAACTGCTTCTGCAATAGTATTTTTACTATGTTTATGTACCTTGCTTTTATTTAGCACCTGTCACTTTAAAATGTAAGCAAAAAAATGGTTTAAAAGCTAGCCAATAACTGTGAAACGCGTCATGTGATCAAGGCCCCACGGGGCCGAAACGCGTCATGGCTGTGGTTTGTGAAAGCTGCCAATAAACTACTCACTGCACATACTGGTGGTCCGGGCTCCTGTTCATCGTCATTATCGTCAATACGAGAGGAGTTGTTCTCGTGTATATATATATATTCCACAGCAGGATCCCAGGGGTACCACCATCCAAAGAAAGGCGCAACACCAGGAAACAGACTCCCAAGGCAAAGTTAGAAAGTCAATGATGGTTTATTTGAGCATCAAATGTCCAAATGACGCGTTTCGGCCGCCAGACATGCGGCCTTGATCAATCGGCCTCTCCGCTCCGATGCGCCTGGTGTTAACCAAGCGTAGGATCTGCTTGCCTTGCAGCGGGCATCTTCGCGGCCGAGCAAAGCCGCTACAAATCCAACAAGAAGGTCGCCCCACATGAAGATGCCACCACGGACAGTTTAACTGCCTTTTACTTGAGGATCACAGTGCGACAGGGTAGCAGTCTCCCCCTCAAGCCAGTACACTGCCCAACGCGTTTCAAACAACTGGTGTTCTTGGTCACGGGCGATGGAAAAAGGAAATGGCAGTCAGTTAGTGAGGAACACCTGATAACTATATATGAGGAAAAAGGGGTGCCCCTAGGTGGGACGCACTCACAGAGGTTCCGTAAAGATCAGGGAAGGTCCAGCACTGAGCCCCACCCCAGCTCTCCTGACACGTTTCGGGCCAACGCCCTTTCTCAAAGGTAAGCTCAAAATGAACACAAGGGGGCCTCCAGTATTCTTCCCGCTTTTATTTAAAGTTCAATTACTCACAGGTGAGTTTCCAACAGCATTCTGGGACTGGAAGTCCAACTCATTCCCAAGTGGGCTGCGTTCTTTCAAGGCGCATCCAGTTCATCATGGGCACAGTGCCAGCTACCCTCCCCAGTGCAACAATCACCCTCTGCTCCGGAGTCTGCGGCCACCAAAGACCGCAGCAGACCCGCGCTGCTGATGCGGTGGTGACATCCCGCGACCGGGCTGGCCGCAATATTTGAGAGGAAAAAGGGGTGCCCCTAGGTGGGACGCACTCACAGAGGTTCCGTAAAGATCAGGGAAGGTCCAGCACTGAGCCCCACCTCAGCTCTCCTGATGCGTTTCGGGCCAACGCCCTTTCTCAAAGGTAAGCTCAAAATGAACACAAGAGGGCCTCCAGTATTCTTCCCGCTTTTATTTAAAGTTCAATTACTCACAGGTGAGTTTCCAACAGCATTCTGGGACTGGAAGTCCAACTCATTCCCAAGTGGGCTGCGTTCTTTCAAGGCGCATCCAGTTCATCATGGGCACAGTGCCAGCTACCCTCCCCAGTGCAACAATCACCCTCTGCTCCGGAGTCTGCGGCCACCAAAGACCGCAGTGGACCCGCGCTGCTGATGCGGTGGTGACATCCCGCGACCGGGCTGGCCGCAATATTTGAGAGGAAAAAGGGGTGCCCCTAGGTGGGACGCACTCACAGAGGTTCCGTAAAGATCAGGGAAGGTCCAGCACTGAGCCCCACCTCAGCTCTCCTGACGCGTTTCGGGCCAACGCCCTTTCTCAAAGGTAAGCTCAAAATGAACACAAGGGGGCCTCCAGTATTCTTCCCGCTTTTATTTAAAGTTCAATTACTCACAGGTGAGTTTCCAACAGCATTCTGGGACTGGAAGTCCAACTCATTCCCAAGTGGGCTGCGTTCTTTCAAGGCGCATCCAGTTCATCATGGGCACAGTGCCAGCTACCCTCCCCAGTGCATCAATCACCCTCTGCTCCGGAGTCTGCGGCCACCAAAGACCGCAGCGGACCCGCACTGCTGAAGCAGTGGTGACATCCCGCGACCGGGCTGGCCGCAATATTTGAGAGGAAAAAGGGGTGCCCCTAGGTGGGACGCACTCACAGAGGTTCCGTAAAGCTCAGGGAAGGTCCAGCACTGAGCCCCACCTCAGCTCTCCTGACGCGTTTCGGGCCAACGCCCTTTCTCAAAGGTAAGCTCAAAATGAACACAAGGGGGCCTCCATTATTGTTCCCGCTTTTATTTAAAGTTCAATTACTCACAGGTGAGTTTCCAACAGCATTCTGGGACTGGAAGTCCAACTCATTCCCAAGTGGGCTGCGTTCTTTCAAGGCGCATCCAGTTCATCATGGGCACAGTGCCAGCTACCCTCCCCAGTGCCACAATCACCCTCTGCTCCTGAGTCTGCGGCCACCAAAGACCGCAGCGGACCCGCGCTGCTGATGCGGTGGTGACATCCCGCGACCGGGCTGGCCGCAATATTTGAGAGGAAAAAGGGGTGCCCTAGGTGGGACGCACTCACATAGGTTCCGTAAAGATCAGGGAAGGTCCAGCACTGAGCCCCACCTCAGCTCTCCTGACGCGTTTCGGGCCAACGCCCTTTCTCAAAGGTAAGCTCAAAATGAACACAAGGGGGCCTCCAGTATTCTTCCCGGTTTTATTTAAAGTTCAATTACTCACAGGTGAGTTTCCAACAGCATTCTGGGACTGGAAGTCCAACTCATTCCCAAGTGGGCTGCGTTCTTTCAAGGTGCATCCAGTTCATCATGGGCACAGTGCCAGCTACCCTCCCCAGTGCAACAATCACCCTCTGCTCCGGAGTCTGCGGCCACCAAAGACCGCAGCGGACCCGCGCTGCTGATGCGGTGGTGACATCCCGCGACCGGGCTGGCCGCAATATTTGAGAGGAAAAGGGGTGCCCCTAGGTGGGACGCACTCACAGAGGTTCCGTAAAGATCAGGGAAGGTCCAGCACTGAGCCCCACCTCAGCTCTCCTGACTCATTTCGGGCCAACGCCCTTTCTCAAAGGTAAGCTCAAAATGAACACAAGGGGGCCTCCAGTATTTTTCCCGCTTTTATTTAAAGTTCAATTACTCACAGGTGAGTTTCCAACAGCATTCTGGGACTGGAAGTCCAACTCATTCCCAAGTGGGCTGCGTTCTTTCAAGGCGCATCCAGTTCATCATGGGCACAGTGCCAGCTACCCTCCCCAGTGCAACAATCACCCTCTGCTCCGGAGTCTGCGGCCACCAAAGACCGCAGCGGACCCGCGCTGCTGATGCGGTGGTGACATCCCGCGACCAGGCTGGCCGCAATATTTGAGAGGAAAAGGGGTGCCCCTAGGTGGGACGCACTCACAGAGGTTCCGTAAAGCTCAGGGAAGGTCCAGCACTGAGCCCCACCTCAGCTCTCCTGACGTGTTTCGGGCCAACGCCCTTTCTCAAAGGTAAGCTCAAAATGAACACAAGGGGGCCTCCAGTATTCTTCCCGCTTTTATTTAAAGTTCAATTACTCACAGGTGAGTTTCCAACAGCATTCTGGGACTGGAAGTCCAACTCATTCCCAAGTGGGCTGCGTTCTTTCAAGGCGCATCCAGTTCATCATGGGCACAGTGCCAGCTACCCTCCCCAGTGCAACAATCACCCTCTGCTCCTGAGTCTGCGGCCACCAAAGACCGCAGCGGACCCGCGCTGCTGATGCGGTAGTGACATCCCGCGACCGGGCTGGCCGCAATATTTGAGAGGAAAAAAGGGTGCCCCTAGGTGGGACGCACTCACAGAGGTTCCGTAAAGATCAGGGAAGGTCCAGCACTGAGCCCCACCTCAGCTCTCCTGACGCGTTTCGGCCAACGCCCTTTCTCAAAGGTAAGCTCAAAATGAACACAAGGGGGCCTCCAGTATTCTTCCCGCTTTTATTTAAAGTTCAATTACTCACAGGTGAGTTTCCAACAGCATTCTGGGACTGGAAGTCCAACTCATTCCCAAGTGGGCTGCGTTCTTTCAAGGCGCATCCAGTTCATCATGGGCACAGTGCTAGCTACCCTCCCCAGTGCAACAATCACCCTCTGCTCCGGAGTCTGCGGCCACCAAAGACCGCAGCGGACCCGCGCTGCTGATGCGGTGGTGACATCCCGCGACCGGGCTGGCCGCAATATTTGAGAGGAAAAGGGGTGCCCCTAGGTGGGACGCACTCACAGAGGTTCCGTAAAGATCAGGAAGGTCCAGCACTGAGCCCCACCTCAGCTCTCCTGACGCGTTTCGGGCCAACGCCCTTTCTCAAAGGTAAGCTCAAAATGAACACAAGGGGGCCTCCAGTATTCTTCCCGCTTTTATTTAAAGTTCAATTACTCACAGGTGAGTTTCCAACAGCATTCTGGGACTGGAAGTCCAACTCATTCCCAAGTGGGCTGCGTTCTTTCAAGGCGCATCCAGTTCATCATGGGCACAGTGCTAGCTACCCTCCCCAGTGCAACAATCACCCTCTGCTCCGGAGTCTGCGGCCACCAAAGACCGCAGCGGACCCGCGCTGCTGATGCGGTGGTGACATCCCGCGACCGGGCTGGCCGCAATATTTGAGAGGAAAAAGGGGTGCCATTTTGAGCTTACCTTTGAGAAAGGGCGTTGGCCCGAAACGCGTCAGGAGAGCTGAGGTGGGGCTCAGTGCTGGACCTTCCCTGATCTTTACGGAACCTCTGTGAGTGCGTCCCACCTAGGGGCACCCCTTTTTCCTCTCAAATATTGTGGCCAGCCCGGTCGCGGGATGTCACCACCGCATCAGCAGCGCGGGTCCGCTGCGGTCTTTGGTGGCCGCAGACTCCGGAGCAGAGGGTGATTGTTGCACTGGGGAGGGTAGCTGGCACTGTGCCCATGATGAACTGGATGCGCCTTGAAAGAACGCAGCCCACTTGGGAATGAGTTGGACTTCCAGTCCCAGAATGCTGTTGGAAACTCACCTGTGAGTAATTGAACTTTAAATAAAAGCGGGAAGAATACTGGAGGCCCCTTGTGTTCATTTTGAGCTTACCTTTGAGAAAGGGCGTTGGCCCGAAACGCGTCAGGAGAGCTGAGGTGGGGCTCAGTGCTGGACCTTCCCTGATCTTTACGGAAACTCTGTGAGTGCGTCCCACCTAGGGGCACCCTTTTTCCTCATATATATATACAGCAGGTAATTCTGTCCTGCACGCCTCCAGCTTCCACCCCAGGCACTTAATAGCAAGCATCCCCTACGGAGAAATGCTGAGGTTATGGAGGATTTGTAGTTCCCCTACAGATCTAGTGATATGTCAAAAGGAGGCAGCTAACAGATTCAGAACACGAGGATATTCCACAGCTAACATTAACAGAGCTATGAAAAGAGCCAATGCACAACCTCGAGAGGCACTCCTCAAAGGAACCAGGGGACCTAGTGCAGATAGTGATCCCAATCTCCCCAGCGTAGAACATCCCCCTAGAGGAGGCACCGTCGAACTAGAAAATAGCAGTATCCCAACCAGTGAGAACCAACAGAAAGTCAGCACGAGACTTATCATTACCCACAACACTGAAGTGAGGGCTATTAGATCAGTCATCAACAGACATTGGGGAATCATTAGGTCTGACCCAACCCTGGGCCCTCTAGTTGCTCCTTACCCAGACATCACATTTAAACGGGCTAGATCCATGCATGACGCTCTCGTCAGAAATAGCCCAGAAATCAAGAGCACAGCAAATTGGTTATCTGACAGAAAGGGGTTCTTTAAGTGTAATAGCTGCAGAGCATGCAAATTTGGAAAGAACATAACACAATTAGATTCCTCATTCAGACTGACACCTCTCATTATCAAACACCACCTTACATGCAGAACAGAGTATGCCATTTACATTCTGGAATGTGATTGTGGTCTCCGCTACATCGGGAGTACCAAGTTAGCAGTACACATGCGCATCCTACAACACCTGAGAGCCATTGTGAATAGTGACCCCTCATATCCAGTGGCCAGACACTTCAAAGAGACACATCATAATAACCTGGAACACCTGAGGTACTCGGTCATTGACTGTATTCCGACACTCAGAAGGGGAGGCAACAGGGAGAAGCTGTTACGACAAATGGAAAGCAAATATATTTTGCAATTTAACACCAAGGCGCCTGCGGGCCTCAACACTAGTGAGGACCTATACCACTTTCTGTAATCCTATCAGTATATGTATTTACTAGGGGCTGCTATTCAGGCACCTAGAACTAGAGGTCTGTGACATCTGTTGTCCTATAGGTAACATATGCTTGACTGAGTATGTTTCTTTTTCTTTTTCTGTTTCTTTTTCTTTTTCAATTTTGTTTCACTCCAATGTTATTGTTGTACTTGTCTGACGCCTTGCATTTAAGCAGTAATTTTTTAAATATTTTGTTTGCAACTTAGTACACACACATTAGCTGCAACACGCACGTCTTTGTCGCCACACACTTTAGGTTAGGCTGGTTAGATCCACACATAAAGGATATTAAGGTTCTCCTTGACTTGTATGCACATGTTACCTATAGTCACAACATGGCATATAGATATTTTTAACCACAAGTCTTTTGGATTGGAGGAGATTTTCAATCAGGTAGTTATTTTCACCACTTTATTCATTGTGCACTTTTCACGCACGTCTCCTCCACTCTCCCCTATGCACACCCTCTCCACCACTCTCACCATGTGCGTTCTTTTCACATTTGTGCTTTGTAGTAGCCGCTTACCTTTGTCCTGTTGGTTGCTTGTTTCTGGGCTTCATGTTGCCAGGACGATGTATTGTAGCACATAACTTAGAGGCTTGCGCAGCAGACAGCACTTTCATACATTTTGATATCTTTGGCGTACACATTATTTCTGTCCCGATTTTTTTCACCTCCAAGGCTCCTGGCACGGTCTTTTATTTTCTCATTAACTGGCAGGGTCATCCAAGGGGCCCAGCGGCTGAGACTTTATGAGCCTAAACCAGTCATAGGCACTTCGCCACACACCAGAACACGATAGAAGGCTGACACCTTCATCGCACCATATTGTGATAAACACAAACAGAATTAGATGTTTGTCTACTCAGGCCGTGTAATAGCCAGACAATTGGGAGTTTTGCTCGTGCATGTATTGCACTTGTAATGAATTTCCCGCCACAGGTTTTTATCTTCATTTTTTTATAGTCTGTTTTTCCTGTTGTCTTTATGCCTTGTCATGTCACTAGTAGCTCGTTTTCCTGCTTGTAGTAAAATGACATGTATGACTTCTGGTACTAGCTGTAGTAAAATGCTTTCTCATGACAATGGACATAGTAATCAGACTACTACATTCAAAGCACACTCACCTGTATATATATTGCACATGTCTGTTCATAGCGCTATGTGATCAAGGCTGCATGTCTGGCAGCCGAAACGCGTCATGTTGGACCTTTTCTGATGTGTGAATAAACTACCATCCTGTTTCCACACCAACTGTTGGAGTCTGTGTCCGTGTGTTGCGCCGGAGTGCTTGTCGTAACATTGGGATTTCTTCGTGATATATATATATATATATAGATATATATATATATATATATTCACTGAAAAAACCATAGGTTTCAGGGACGTTATAGTTAGAAATTAGCATTTAAAAAACCTTTGAAATTCACTAAAAAAAACATAGGTTTCAGGGACGTTATAGTTAGGTGGACATTTCACTCGTACAAAACCATAGAAATTCCACCGTTATAGTTAGTTCAGTTAACTATAACTCACGCCCCCGCAATGCACTGCTCATGACGTCACATATTACATCATTCATGGCATGGTCAGTGAATCACTGATGACATCTCAAATGACATCACTGATGACATCACTGATGACATCATCCAGTGACTGTGTGTTTCTGTAAAGTTTAAATATGTTTTATATATATGGCAAGGTGTATTGAAGAATGAGTGGGTGTATAAGTGTCTGGATGGAGGATTTAGGAGGTATGTAACTGATTGTATAAGTGACTGATTAATCGTGTCTTACTGAATGCATGGGTTAGTGACTAAACTGTGTGAATGTCTGTATCAGTCTGTCTGTTGTTGTGTGAGCTGCTACATGGGTTGGTCAGTAGCTACATTAGTGTCTTTATGGGTTATTGATTGTTTGCTTGAGTATTTGTATGGGGGACTGAGTGTGTGTGTGGGTGGGTTGGAGGTGTGTGACTCTGTGCATAGATGTGTTAGTAGGTGATTCACTGGGTGTATGGGTTCAAGAGTAGCTACATTAGTGTCTATATGGGTTATTGATTGTTTGCTTGAGTATTTGTATGGTGGCTAAGTGTGTGTATGGGTGTGTTGGTGAGTGAATGGATGTCTCAGTGGTACATATGTGAGTAACTACATATGTAAAAGGAAGTATATGTGAGTGATGGTGTATATAAATAACTATATGTGAGACTGAGTGATTGTGAGAGTGGCATGTATGGATGAGTCTGTACTTGTTTCAGTGATTACATAAGAGAGTAACTATGCGTTACTGTCTGTATGAATTAGTGAGGTGCTGTGTGTATAACTGTTTAGGTGAGTAAATGGGAGTGTGATTGATTCTTTGCATGACTGACTTAGGTGTGTGAGTAACTCCATGGATAAGTGGCGGTGTGTGAGTGTCTGAATAGGTGTAATGTAATGTAATGTAATGTAAGTTGCATTTATATAGTGCAGCTGTCACCCAACGGGCATCCTGGCGCTGGGATTACCTAAGTCACTGTGCCAGCTATAAAATTATGAATCACCATGAGCAGGTCTCTCAAGGCTATTCTCTTGGGAAGAGCCTGGTTTTTAGCTTTTTTCTAAACTGCAGTAAGTCGTCAGTCTGTCTGAGTTCACTTGGTAGTTCATTCCATAGCTTTGCGGCTGCATAGCCAAATAATCTACCGCCTAGTCGGGTTTTCTTAACTCGTGGGGTACAAACTAGGTGGACTGCTGAAGAACGGAGATTTCTAGCTGGGGAGTACCAAGTAAACATTCTCTGTAATGGTTTAGGCCCCATTTTGTGTGCCGCCTTATGAACAATGCAAAGTGCTTTAAATTGAATTCTTTGCAGAATAGGCAGCCAATGGAGATCCCTTAGCGCTAACGACGCGGAAGATCTGCGTTGTCTTTTAGTGCCAGCTTAGCCGCGATTGTTTGTATTCTTTGCAGCCTTTTTGTTAGAGCCACCGGTGCTCCAAGAAGCAGTGCATTACAATAGTCCAATCTACTCATGATGATACTCCTTACCACCTGGGGTCTGGCCGAAATTGATAAAAGAGGGAGTATTTTCCGTAAAGCTCGGAGTAGAGAAATACATGTATTCACTGTTTTATTCACATGTGATTCTAGCTGTAGATTACTGTGTATGAGTGCATATGATAGTGTTGTATTGATAAGTGACTGTATGTATAAGTGATTGTATACGTGAATGAGTGGATGTGTGTGCAGACCTAGGAATCAGTGAGTGAGTATGTAGTAACTGGTATTGGTGTGTGGATGGTTTAGAAAATGGCAGTGTGTATTTTACAGTGGGTGTATTAAAGGTTATATTAGGGTGTGATGAGGTGCATCAGATTATCACGTGGATGATGTCATCAGTGATGTCATCAGTGATGTCATTTGAGATGTCATCAGTGATGTCACTGACCATGCCATGAATGATGTAATATGTGACGTCATGAGCAGTGCATTGCGGGGGCGCGAGTTATAGTTAACTGAACTAACTATAACGGTGGAATTTCTATGGTTTTGTACGAGTGAAATGTCCACCTAACTATAACGTCCCTGAAACCTATGGTTATTTCAGTGATTTTCAAAGGTTTTTTAAATGCTAATTTCTAACTATAACGTCCCTGAAACCTATGGTTTTTTCAGTGAATTTCTAAGGTTTTTTAAATGCTAATTTCTAACTATAATGTGCCTGAAACCTATGGTTTTTTCAGTGAATTTCAAACGTTTTTTAAATGCTAATTTATAATTATAATGTTCATTAAACCTATGGTTTATTCAGTGATTTTAAATTATCATTCCATTCTCAACCTAGTGAAAACAGCTGATATCGCCAGTTTTCCAACAATAGCTTCCGCAAAAAAAATTGCCACAAATGAGAGTGACAACTAACGCCAATAATATGCAGAGTTGGCGTTCCCGTGCAAAGAAAACACAAAAACACCACTTCCCGATATTTTCAACGAGCAGCCAAATCTGGGTGCGATCCAAAAACAGGCGATAAGCTGCGTTAGCAGTAAGAATTTAACATCTGCCTTTTACTGGTGTAAAGCAGGACGACTACCTACAGTGTGAAAGGGAGCCCAGCCCATAACCACATCTAAAGACCAACACATGTCATAGAGCTACTGACCATGCAGCTCCGACACCCAAGAAGGACACACCACCCACTGCCATCACCCTCAGGGCCGTCGGGCAGGCTCGCAGAGGAAGAGCTGCGGCCCGAGGGCTCAGCTCGCAGAGGGAGACCGATGAGCCGTTGGCTCGCAAAAGCACAGCACCGTACTGGCTCGCAGAGGGAGAGCTGTGGTCTGACTCGCAGACGGAGACCAACGGGCCAACAGGCCTGCTAGCAGAGACACAGCTGTCAGTTAACGGGCTGGCTCGCAGACATACAGCTGCGAGCCCTCCGAGCTGCAACCCGACGGGCTAACTCGCAGAGGGAGAGTAACGGGCCGACGGGCCTGCTAGCACAGACACAGCTATGAGCTAACTAGGTGGCTCACAGAGGTAGAGCTGCGGGCCTGAAGGCTCGCAGACACAGAGCTGCAAGCCGACGGACTGGCTTCTAAAGGCATAACCACGAGCTGATGATGTGGGGAGAGGGAGCGTAAAAGGAGTATCTCGCACAGACAGACCTGTGGGATATCTTCAGTATTGCCTCGCAGAGGTAGAATTACAGATCCGATGCCTTTTAGAGGGAGAGATGCGAGCTGACGGACTGAGTCACAAGATGGCTGACAGCTCGCAGTCGCAGAGCTGCGAGGCGGCGGACTGGCTTCTAAAGGCATAGCTGCGAGCTGGTCATGTGGGGAGGGACCGTGAAAGGGGTATCTCGCACACACAGAGCTGCGGTATATTTGTAGTGTTGCCTCGCAGAGGTAGAACTACGGACCTGATGCCTTGTAGAGGGAGAGTTGTGAGCTGACGGACTGAATCACAAAATGGCTGCCAACACTTCCTAGTTTCAACAGTTCGCAGCCAATCAGCCACGAGCTCGTGCTCGTAACGCCTCAGCCAATCAGATGTCAGAATTCTTAAATATCGATATCTGGAAAATTTGTTATTTCTCTAAAACTACTAAACGGATTTACCCCATTTAAACAAAAGCGTGCTTTCTGGACCAAGACCTTTCTCTCTGCCAAATTTGGTGTAATTCCGTTCAGCAGTTTGACCTGTAGCCTTGTCTAAAGTTTCCTATGGAAATTGCATGGAGAAAACACGTTTTGGGACCCCCCTTTTTTCTTAGCCCCCCTGTAGGAGAGTAGGATCTGCCTCTTATGTTGCCCCCACTTTTTTTCTGATGTTAGCACTGGTTTCTGGCTATAGTCTGGCTGGGTCCCTGCCAATCAGGGCCCCAGCCTCTCTGTTCTCTCTAAGCGACATGGAGTGCACTCTAGGTGCACTAGTGATTGGATACTGTGGTGCCTTATGAGTCCCTAGTATATGGTACCTTAGGTGCCAAGGGCATAGGTACTTCACAGGCCTACCAGGGGCTGCAGCATATATTATGCCACCCCTGGGAAGCAGTCTAAATCTGACACCACAGGCCTGCTACTGCAGCCTGGGTGAGGTGGTGCTAGCACTCCCTCACTGAGATATAGGTTTCCTATATCTCTCCTGCACACACATATAAACCTATCAGTCACCCCTAAGGCAGGCCCTATCAATCCTGAGGGCAGGGTGCTTGGCTTCTATGTGAGGGGGTGCCTCTGCCTGAGCAGGGCCCCTCTGCAGCTCTCAGAGTCTATTCTCTGGTGCTGTTTGTGGATGCGGTTAAACCATATACTATTTAAGTGCATTATATCCTCGCGGTAAATGCTAACTTTGGAATGGCTGCATCAAAACATGTCGTGTTTGGTGTCAAACATCTTGGAATACTACCCCCCGCCAATCTTGGCGGCGGGGGTAGCATTCCACCCTTCTAGAGGGATAAGACATGTACCTGCTGTGGAAACGCGGTAGAATCCTAAAGAGCCCTGGCATCACAAAATGGATGCCACCAGTCACAGACACTGGGCTGCCCTCCTGCTGATGACCGAAACTCACAGTGGAGGAAGCCCAACAATAGGCATCCTGTCACAGGGAGGTGTAACCACCTTCCAGACAGGGTTTAGTGTATTGGGGCTGGGTGGGTGCACTCTTAGAGTGCTTTGAAGTCCTGCACTGGGGAGCAGAAGGCTCCTCTGTGCATATGCCAGTTCAAACCAGCTCAGGGGCTACCTGCCCCTGCTCTGGCGCGAAACTGGACAAAGGGAAGTGGGTGTAGCCACCCCTCCCTTGACCCTCCCATAGGTGGGGTCATAGAGCTAGTCCATCCCCTCTTTTTAGTATAAGAGGGGGAACCTTGCCATTGCAAAGCAGATAACCCCTGGACGACGCTCTACAGAAGAATCCTGGCCCTTCGACGTTCCACTACCTTTGGAAGACAGAAGAATCTCCCTTGGAGTCAAGGAGTGACTCCCTGCTTGGCAGGCACCAAAAACGACAACGACGGTCGCAAACTACGCCGCTCCCGCCGGAGTCCGAAGTCCCTGCAGCCCAAGAAGTGGATTTCCTGACTTCTCCCAGGCCATCGTGAGTCCCCAGCGAAGCTGAGGCAAGTGGACCCCACGAGTAACGAGGAACCGCGACCCCTGGGTACCGTGCACTATTGTCGAGTGCAACCCCTTCACAACGTTCTACGAACTTGTGCTTTGGACCACGTGTGGTCCCGACCTCCAGCAGGAATCCCTCCGAAGATCAGAGGCCTACACCGTCCCGAGTGACCGTGGGCTCCTGTTGAGTGATTCCACCTGAGGTGTCTTCGCGATCCCTTGCCCGCTGGCTTGTGGGTCCCCAGAAGACTTCTTAAAGAAACCGATGGGCTCCCCTGGTTGCTCCAGGCCTGCCCTGACTTACCCTCGCTGGGTGAGTTCCACAGACCTTGCTGGTCTGCGCCATCGACTTTTCTTCATCTCCCCAAGACTTGCGGCTGCCAAGGCTTGTTGGCTCCGATCGAGTTGCCAACACCGCAGTCAGCTGCAGACGTCAAGGGACACACCGAATCCAGCTCCTGGTCATCGTCGACGCCTCCTGGACCACGTGGCTGAAGAGTCAAGGCACCTGCAACCGACCTGAAGCGACCAACGACGGTGGGCATCCATCTTCCTTGCCCCGGGTCACTGCCAAGTGACTTTGAACACTGTCCCCTCTGCTTTCAGGTCATCCTTCTTCAGAATCCAGGCTTGGATTCCACCGGACACTTCTTCAGCTCCCGCAAGCAGCAAGTCTTCTTTGTTCGCCATTGAAAACGACGCCGCGACCCGACACCAAAGGACACCTGTGCACCCGGCTTCCCTGGGTGAGGTAACTCCAGCACTACGGTGCTCCTGTGGGTGTGGGCCCTAGAACTACTTACCCTGTAAGTGACTTGCTTGTAGGTTCTCCCGAAGTATCCTAAAACTCTTTATTTCCAACCGCGACTTGCCCCATTGAAGTTAACGGCGATCCGCGCCTGTGTATCCACACTGCACGCGTCCCCCGTGGGTCCTTTACTTACCTGCCTTGGGTGGTTTCGTGAGGCCCCAGCACTTCTGAAGGCCCTAGGCCTTGTCTCCCTGCAAGTCGTTGTTACTAAGTCTCTTACTTAGTATATGGTCTGGTACGCCCCTAGGGCCCCAGCCATATTTTGTGCTTAACTTATTGTGAAACGTTGATTTGTGCATATGTTTGTCTTCTAATCTCATAAAGAGATTAGTAGAGAGTTATTTAGAAATAAATACATATATATTTGATATATATACCTGTGTGGTGTCTTTTCATTTGGTGATTCAAGAGATTATATGGTAAAACAAGCTGCTTTACATTCCTCCGAGACTTAGCCTGAAGGCTGCTCTCCACAGCTACCACTAGGATAGCTTTCTTTAAAAGGTTGTCTTAAACCTATCTACCATAAGAGTCGATTTGCCCTGGTGCAAGGTGTCCACTTTAATTAGTGAACAGCATATACCAGGCCAACTTCTCACACCCCCTTGACAAATCCCCCCAAACTTTTAGGATAGGAGCTAACCTGAAAAGAGGAACTTTTGGGAAAATTTCGTAAAGATTCGTCAAACGACGCCAAAGTTATAAGCACATCAAAAAATGCTTTTCCAATGGAAACATGGTCCTAACTATAACTATCTACTGGCGACCGCCAGTAGATAATAAATATATATATATATATATATATATATATATATATATATATACAGTCCAATCCCGCTTCCTTTTTCCTGAAACAGGCTCTGACACCGTGGGTATAGAACACAAAAGGTTTATTCTTCTAGATGAACCATGACGCGTTTCGGCGGTCTCGCCGCCTTGTTTACATAACGGGCTCCATTAACACAAAGCATTAAATGCTCCACCCGAGCACATTGTCATGGCAACGACGTTGCCTACATAAACATAGAAGAGTTCTGTATTAGGTGAAACACTGTGTATCCACACCTCAAAAACAATATAATTTAAACAGATTAAACACAAATATAATGAGTAAATTCAAGTATATGACTTAAAAACAGTCATAGAATTATAAAGAGCAGGTTGTTGCCATTTTTAAATAATGATATCCACAAAGAAAATAATAATGTCACTAATTGACAGAAAAGAAAGTTCAAGCAGGAAAAGACGTGTAAACATATATACATATTTACATTTTCACATATACTCTTCTCCTTCACTGATAAATACTTAGACCAGTGTCTAAGTATACCCTGGGGTGCAATTACTGTGCTAAGTTGCACGTTATGTCCTATTACGACATTATAAATTGTTTCACAGTCTAATATGCCCATTGATGAAGGGCTTAAATTGCACCCCGTATACTATCAGCATCAATACAATGTGAGGGTGTGGAGATCATAAAGAGGAATATATTTACAGATTCCACTAATCCTGCGACAATTAAGAAAAAAGGGAGAGATCCTATCGTCTCATACAAAAAAAAAACATAGTTGGCTCCCAACCTGCAAATAAAACAACTAAACCCAAATGCACTACCACAACCTATGTGCCATGTGGTGAATTGAGGAAAATACAAACACAGAACCCTTGACTGATTAAAACTGGCTCCACAAGCCCAGCACCCTGATTGTGGGAAAGGGAATAGTCAGCTTAAATCTAGAGGTGCACTATTAATTCCTCATCAGAGTTGAGTCCTATTGGGATCTTTGAGTTAAGCAATATTATATAACGAGACTCGAGTCTCCGCAACTGTAATTGCCTGTTTCCTCCCCTAGGGTTTTTTGGGACAGAATCAATCACAAAGTAAACCAGGTCTTCTGCCCTGCCTTGGTGGTGTTGGTTAATGTGCCTAGCCACTGGGTAACTTTAGTCATTGTTCGTGATGGCCCTGAGGTGTTGTAAGATGCGTACATGGACTTTGTGGATGGTACTGCCCACGTATCTTTTATGGCATGTACACTCTAAGACGTATACTGCAAAATCTGTTTTGCAGTTATATGTATCTCTGATCTCGATGGGACTTGATCTAAGGGGTGAATGTATAGAGATGGTATTGCGCCCATGTTTGCACGCTTTGCATTTCATACACCTGAAGAAACCCTTCCTGGATTGAAGCCAGTCAGAGCCTCTCTTAGTTTGGGGCATGCTCTGCACTAGTTCGTTCCTCATAGACTTCGCCCTTCTGTAAGATATAAGGGGGGCTCGTGGTATAACAGAGCCTAATGTCGGGTCACTTTTGAGTATCCTCCAGTTCTTGGACAAAATAGTTCTGATTCTGGCATGGTATGCTGAGTATCCTGTGATAAGCCTGATTGGATTCTCATGTATAACCTTGTGCTTCTGTTGTTCACTTCTACTCTCCCCAAAGAGTATCTCCTCCCTTGATCTGGGTTTAGATTTCTCTTCCGCTGATTCCAGTACCTGCTGACTGTACCCCCTAGCTTTCGTTCGAGAAAACAGGTCTGACTGTGCTTCCTTCAAGGTTTTGTTGGTACTGCAATTACGCTTCATACATAAGCATTCAGCGTACAGTATACTGTGTTTCAGTTTGGTAGGGTGAAAGCTGTTAGCATGAAGAATGGAATTCCCCGAAGTGGGTTTCCTAAAAGTCTTTGTCTGTAGTTTCCCATTCTCTACAAAAACCGCTAGGTCAAGGAAGTGTATTTCTTGTTCACTGATGTTACTAGTGAACGTGAGATTTAGACTGTTCTCATTAATTTCTTGAGAAAATGTGAGAGCCGTCTCACGTGTTCCACTCCACACGATGAATAAATCATCAATGTACCTGGTGTACAGTACCACATTCTCAGACCATTCTCGAGCATGCTTAACCTTGAGTACCTGCTCCTCCCACCAGCCCATATGCAAATTCGCATAGCTGGGGGCAAAGCAGGTACCCATGGCCGCCCCTTGTGTCTGCCTGTATATACATTTGTCATAAACAAACAGATTATTATCAAGGCACCATTCTGCCATTTGTAGAAGCATGCGAGTGTGCTGATGTAAGTGTATCGGCCTTTGTCCCAAATAGTGTCTCAACGCCCTCATCCCATCAATATGCCTTATGCTGGTGTAAAGAGCGCTAACGTCTAAGGTCATTAAGAGGTAGTGCTCTTCCCAGGGGACATTGTATATCTTCCTCAGAAAATCAGCTGTATCCTTAATGTATGAGGGCAATTTGGTGACATAGTCTTGGAGGAAGTGGTCTATAAACCTGGAGGTGTTTTCGAACAACCCACCAATGGCCGAGATGATCGGACGGCCAGGTGGGTTGTCCGGGTTTTTGTGTACCTTGGGAATCAGGTATAAAATAGGAGTGCTCGTAACGACTCAGCCAATCAGATGTCAGAATTCTTAAATATCGATATCTGGAAAATTTGATATTTCTCTAAAACTACTGAACGGATTTACCCCATTTAAACAAAAGCGTGCTTTCTGGACCAAGACCTTTCTCTCTGCCAAATTTGGTGTAATTCTGTTCAGCAGTTTGACCTGTAGCCTTGTCTAAAGTTTCCTATGGAAATTGCATGGAGAAAACATGTTTTGGGACCCCCTTTTTCTTAGCCCCCCTTGACGAATCCCCCCAAACTTTTAGGATAGGAGCTAACCTGAAAAGAGGAACTTTTGGGAAAATGTCGTAAAGATTCGTCAAACGACGCCAAAGTTATAAGCACATCAAAAAATACTTTTCCTATGGAACCGTGGTCCTAACTATAACTATCTACTGGCGACCGTATATATATATATATATATATATATATATATATATATTGCCACACAATCCTTTTCAGGGGAAAGATGAAGTCGCACTCACAAAGGTGATTTTCCAAGCATTTATTTGTCAAATTTCTCCAGGTTGAAATTCCAACCGACGCGTTTCGTTCTCGCAGAGAACTTGATCACGGTTTGAATGACAGTGCATGTTTCAACCAATAAAAAAGCTTTTCAGTGACATGTGACTCTAGTGATAATATAAAACCCATCTCAAGGCATTCTGGGAGTCGTAGTGCCTTAAATTCACCAAGTGTATCTTCTTTATTTATTTCTTTCCTTTATCATGATAGTTATTCTCCTTATAACAGTTTGGAAAGGAAGAAGGGAAGGAGTTTCCTGAGATGATTATTTTTGTGATGGCCTCTTTATGACCGACGAGCATGATTACTATCCAAGTCCTTTTCAGTACTTCAATGAGGACATGACTGAAAATTCAATCTTTGCCTTTATAGTTTTATGCCCCTCTTTTTTTCTAATTACATCTCCTGTAAGTATAATTTTGTCATTTCTTTTTCATTTTCTTTTTCTTTTTCAATCATTTTTTCTTTTTTCCAATACCTTATTCTATTCAGAAAATTATTTTCGTACAAATTTCATCCCATTGATTTATAAGTGAACATATAATTCCTCACTAAGGTTCAGACCCCACGGAGTAAGAGTTCGAAAATTTAATATTTGTCTTGATTCCCTCTGTCGCAACTTTTTCTCACGGTTGCCTCCTCTTATACCTTCCGGTATTGTTTCAATCGCATAGAAATTCAACAATTTCCAGTTTCCCTCATGGTTCGACTCCATATGTTTAGCTACAGCATTTCCTCTGTCCTTGTTTGCTGTCGCTCTTACATGTTCAAGAATCCTCTTTTTCAACTCACATATGGTACTCCCTATGTATTTTAAGGGGCAAGGGCATTCAATTACGTATACAACATACTTGCTTTTGCATGTTATGAGGTCTTTTATTTGCCACATTTTGTTGTTCGCCATCCTAGCTTGTGTTGTGTTTTTGGCTATCTGGCAAACTTTACAGTTTTGGCACTTAATGAATCCCTTTGTTTTCAACCATAGTGTCCCTTTCAAGTTTTTATGTAGACTTTGATGGTGACTGTGAATTAGTTTATCTTTGAGGTTTTTTGCCTGCCGATATGATATGTTCGGATGAGTCCCCATGATTTTTCCTACTGTTGAATCTAACTGCAGTATTTTCCAGTTCTTCCTCAGGATGTTTGTGACTTTTTTCGCGTCACTTGAATAATCCATTACTAATCTCACAGTTTCTTGATTTTCTTCTTTGGTTGCTTTTTGGGTGTTTTTCAGGATTTCTTCCCTTACTTTCTCGTTCGATCTTTGCCAGCATTTTTTTACAACATTTTCCTTATACCCTCTTTGTTTGAATCTTGCTGCTGTACTCATGCTATGTTTCTTCCATTCGGATTCCTCTGAGCAAATTCTGCGAATCCTAAGGAATTCTCCATATGGGATATTCTCGATGACTGACACTTTGTGAAAGCTGTTGGCATGTAATGTGGCATTTGTTGATGTTAATTTCCGGTGCAGAGTAGTTTCGATTTTGTTGTTAATGACATAGATTTCAGTGTCCAAAAATACAACTCTGTCTTTGCTAATGGTATATGTGAATCTCACATTTGCGTCTGTGGAATTTAGGATTTCAAAGTACTCTTGAAATTCTGTTGCTGTTCCGTCCCATACAATTAGCAAGTCATCTATATACCTTAGCCACATTGCTGTTTTGTTTACATATTTGTCATGGTTGGGGTGCCAGGCCCGTTGTTGCTCCCACCACCCCATTACCAGACAAGCATATCCCGGACTAAAGGAGAAACCCATGGCGCATCCTTTTATTTGATTGTATATCTCTTCTCCAAATGTGAAGACATTTTGAGTCAGACATGTCTCTATCATGTCCAGGAGCATTTGATTATGTTGACTATACTGGATGTTTCGTTCCCTGAGAAAGAAGGCAATTGCTAGTAGTCCAATGTTATTTTCAATGTTTGTATATAGGGAAATCACATCCATGGTGACGAGCATGTATGAGTCTTGCCAGGTTATGTCTTGGAGATGTCTCAGGAGGTCAGTGGTATCCTTTATGTATGAGTTTAAATTCAATACAAAGGGCATCAGAAAGAAGTCAATGTAATTAGCTACCGGTTCCAGCAATGATCCTTTCGCCGAAACTATCGGTCGCCCTGGTGGTTTCAGTGGATTTTTGTGTAATTTTGGTAAGAAATAAATAGTAGCCATTGTTGGGTGGTTTGTAGTGAGATATTTCTTTTCCTCCTCATCAATGAGGTTTTGTGCCCGCCACTCTGTGATTTTTCTGTCCAAAACATCCTTGAAGGCACTGGTTGGATTATTTTCCAATTTCCGGTAATATTCACCGTTTTTTAGTTGGGAATTTGCCTCTAGTTCGTAATCCATTGTATTCCATATATATATATCCCAGCTTCCAAATCCAAAAGGGTAATTGTACCCAAAACGAAAAAAGCACTCTCGGGGGTGAGTTCCGCAATTTTATTTAGCCGGTCTCTGGCCAAACAGACGCGTTTCTACAACATAATAACATGGCATCGTCATATCGTTATATCGTTATATCGATGACCTCTTTATGATCTGGAGGGGATCACCTGAAACTGCATGGGCTTATATAGATGTTCTAAATTCAAACACGATTAACCTAAAATTGACGGGGGAGGTGAATTCCCAAACAGTTAACTATTTAGATCTTAATGTCTATATCTCAGAGGGGAAATTGTGCACCAGGCTACATAGAAAATCTACGGCGGGGATTTCTACCCTCCACGCCACAAGTAGTCACCCCAAGAAACTCATCAATAGCATCCCATATGGGGAACTATTGAGATTGAAAAGAAACAGTACTAATGAATTTGAGTTTCAACTAGCCGCAAAAGAAAGTTTAGAACGGTTTGGTTCAAGGGGATATAGTAATGTGATTTTGGCACAAGCACTAAAAAGAGCGAATTCTCGGATAAGAACAGATCTGCTCAAAGAAACATCGAAAAGACAATCAAATCTACTGAACCGAATGGTAAGTTCAGAATGATTACTACATATTCTGAAAATGCTGGGCAGCTGAAGAAAATTCTGCGGAACAATTAGCATACCCTACTTTCTGACACTATTATAGGAAGTGATTTACCTGTCAATCCCCTGGTTACATTTAAAAAAGCTAGATCCCTCAGGAATGAGTTGGTCCATAGCCATCAGGCGAAAGAAGTCATAAAACCAATGCTGACATCACTTAATGGCTTCTTCCCATGTGGGAAGTGTAAGGCCTGCAATAAAAGTAAAAGTGTCTTGTCTTACTGTATCCCAGGTTTGGCCAAACCAAAAAATATTAAGAAATTTCTCACATGCGCAACATCCTATACGGTTTATTGTTTAAATTGTCAGTGCGGCTTGAAATATATAGGCAGCACGATCCACCCCACCAAGGTCCGAATATTGGAACATATGAGGGCAATAACAAATGGGGATGTGACATACCCTGTCGCCAGACATTTCAATAAAGTACATCAACGCAACAGGGATCTACTCCCCTTTTACTGTATAGATCATGTTCTAGCCAATCCAAGGGGGGGGGACCGAATTCTGTCCCTCCGACGCCTTGAATCACGCTACATCATAGATTTGCAGACAAAAACACCCCTGGGTATGAATAGTAGCGAGGAATTGGCAATGCACTTGGGAGATTAAATAACAAAATGACTGTAGGTAGACATCCTAGAATCTTTGACTTTTCAAATCTGTCTGACTTTTCCATTTTCATGTAAAATATATTGATCCTTCTCTCCCGTATTCCTATAGTATTCTCTCTCTCTCCCCCTCCTATTCTTGAATAGAAATTGAGAAATATAAGATTAGGCCACAATGAAATGACATACATATAACATGTTCAGGAATCCGTCTCCAGTTTGCCACTGGATATTGTAACCAAATGAATGCAGAATGTAATTCCAATTAGGTTAACAACTTCAAATTAGCCCATTCAGGACGTTATGAATTGACAACAGATTTTAATTAATTGTGATATTTGACACATTTGTTTATACGATTTTCCGGCCAATTCTGCCCATACAGGGCGAGATAGTTCATTCAATTGAATGATAACATACGATTGGCTTAAGTCACACAACATAGTAGAATGTATAAAAACATATGTTTGGAATATTAGGGTGAGACCTTATCTTGTTGTATTGCGGCAATTTATGATGGTGTAATGAGAGAATGATATCTATGAAATGTAATAGATCATTAGAAAACTGCCGCGATAAAAGATGTATTATACAGTGTCAAAATGGCGGAACCATTTGCATTTGCGGTTTGGTCCCTCTTCTGTGTTGTTAACGGAAGAGTGTATTGTATATATAAAAAATGGTGGCTCAGACGTTCTTAACAAACATCGACAAAGGCGTCAGCCGAAACGCATCTGTTTGGCCAGAGACCGGCTAAATAAAATTGAGGAACTCACTCACGAGAGTGCTTTTTCGTTTTGGGTACGATTACCCTTTTGGATTTGGAAGCTGGGATATGCATGCGGGAGCACCCCCGCAATGAAAGCACCTGCCCGCGAGTGCATCGAGTCGGTGACTCTGGAAGCTGGAATATATATATATATATATATATATATATATATATAAATATATGCGCGCATAACACCAACTCTTTCAATCCACTTGAAAACACAGGAGCACGGACCACGAGTAAGTGCAGATTTCTTAATTTATTCCTCCCTCCAAGCACTAGCAGCATTACGCGTTTCGGCTCCAGAGAGCCTTGATCACATGAAGCGCCATGACGGTACAGAGTCTGTTTTTATACAGCCTTTTTACATTTTTTTTACCTTTTTTGCTTTTTTCTCTGTTCATTCTTAAAGTGACATGTGCCCAATAGTGCAAAATTTAGCATAAACATAGACAATATACTGTATGTTGTTGATTTAAATCGGTTACCATCATTTTTCTGTTCAGGTTTAAATACCTTTAAAATCATGTAACATTGTTGGCATGTTGTTGTATTTCTTTGTTTTCGCGCCCAGGTTTAAATACCCAGTCAACCTTGTTTAAACAAATTTGCAATTAAATACATGAAGTGCTAGTGCAATCTACAGTATTACTATAAATCAACAATCACATGCTAAAATATGGCTTTGCTGTATTTGAATTTCTTATCTAAAACCCGTGAAGAAATATATTATAAAAGTGTATAAAAAATGTAGAAAACCCTTCTAAAAACCATGTGCAAATGTGTAAAAAGTTTTTATATGCATAACAAGTGGATTGTCGGCAGCATGACATGTTAAATAATCTCCCTGAGGATCTTATGGTTTAAATGTTTATTTTAGCTAAGTTACCACATTTTATCCAATTTATTTGATTTATTTAAATAATCATTGATATTGTGTACTTTGCTTAGATTTTCAAGTTGGATAACTTATATTTTAGAGGCAGGTGTATAACTCCTCCGTAATATTAAGGCCTCCTGGGTGTTTGCTATCGAGATCTAGAATGCATCTGGTTTCTAACCTTCAGAGTATATATATATATATATATATATATATATATATATATATATATATATATATATATATATATATATATATATATATATATATGTCCATTGCACACTTCCAGCAAATTGACCCCGAACACTTGTTGGGTGGGTTCGCCATTCGTGAGGATGGACTCACGTTATGCATTTCAAACAAAAACTCTCCGGGAGACATCAGGGGAACTCACAGGCACGTTCTTAATTCATAATCTATCATTTATTCAGCGACAGCAAGACGCGTTTTGGCTCACATGCCTTTATCAATTGCTGCAACATAAAACAACATGGTTGGATATCATGCTTTAAAATCTATCCAATGACATTCCTATTAAAGGGCAGCAGAGGGTAATGAGAGGACTGTGCCATCCAGGTAAAATGCAATTTCTTGGCCGCCATCTTAGGTGTACAATACATATATTCAACATGTCGCTATAATGGCTGCTTTATAAATGTAAATCCACTATATATTACAATCAATATTTAACCTATAATAGGTCATTATAATCGAGCCAGTATAACATCATGCATTTCACCACAGACTGGCCCAATATTTGAGTCCCCTTAAAAAATCTTGCTCTGTATGAGCAGCCCTCCGTTGCCCTTAGGGGCTGTTATTTTTCTCAAAGTTTTCAAACTTTGCTTGCAATGCACAGCACACATACAGAGTGGGGAAGGTTTTAAAGTAAGGCTAAGCATAGTGTCTTGTGCTGAACAGATCCTTCCAATACAAAACCTATGCTAGACTCATGCACACACTTTTGAAATATAATGAATCACAGGATAGCCAGAAAGTTCACCCGCGCTTAATAAGAAAGCAGCAGCACCATATCTTAGTCGATATGGCGCTGTCCTGCTCTCTCTCTTTACGCAACGCATTACAGTGCGGCAACTTTAGTCGCTGCTATTTGTTGCATGAAATAATAGTAAATTTGACCCTTGGTGTTGCTCATATTTACTATGTTTGTGTCTTGCTTGGGTGAGCCAGCAAAGAATTCATTTAAACTTTTATGTCTCAGTCAATAGAAAAAACGCAGCCCAATCATGCGTTTGCTGCAGGGGAGATGATCCTGGCGTGTCTAGCATCATAGGAGGCAAGCAAGCAGCTCATCGGCATTCCTGATGCAGCAATACACAGAGGCTGAACCTCTTCAGGCTAAATTAAATTGTACCAGCACCAAAATAAAACACTGAAAGGATCTCATTCCACATTGTATATAAATGTCCCCAAACGTTTTTAAAACCTCTTTATTCTCCGCTAGCAGAGAGGGTATCACTGAACTGTGATTTATGGCTTGCAGGCAGGATAGTGATAAGTAGAGGAACAAGCCTGCGATTGCAGTGGGTCACAGTGCAAACGAGACAGTGGAATTGAAAATGGAAAACTCCATCAACGTTAGATTCATGCTTTATTCTTTGGAATCTCTCAGTGACCTTGCTTGCCTGACACAGGGATTTTAAACATTAGAAACATAAAATGCTGCTCTCTACAGACTGGGTTTGGGCCCTCAATTAATGTAAAGTTTATACACAGAATATTCCTATTTTGTGCACAAAGCATCGATTCTAAGCATTTTACAAACGCAATCATATTTTTAGATCTTTTATACAACATTTTCAAGATAAAAGTGTTTACAGATGAATGCAGTAATGAATTGGATGTTCCATTACCCTGATACACAGCCAGAATATTATTTATGCATGTGTTGCATGATTCAGTAAACAGAACTATTGATCCAATGTAGTATGAAGACTTGTAGTTGAATAACTTAAAGTAGTAAATCTATAAATTCGGAAAGTACCAAAATCACTAAAGTGGATTAGAGAGGGAGCATAACTCAGGATAATTTCATCAAGATTAAAAAATACACATTTAATTTAAAAAGGGCGCGCATATTATGCATTTGTCAGTTACCTTAACCTTTTGCATTCACTGAAAAACACACAGGGGCAGATCTACAAGAAACTAACGCAGCGCGGTTCCGCAAGTCATTTTGCTGCGCTGCGTTAGTTTCGAAGCACAGGGATGCGACATATTTACAACAATATGTCGCATCTCTGTGCTTCCCCCTGCGCTGGCGCACAAACTGCTGCCATGTGCTGGCGCAGGCACCCTTGCACCATGGTGCAAGGATGCTCATGCGTCGTGGGAGATTGTTTTTGTGCAGGAAGGGGCACCTTCCTGCACAAAAACAATCAATTGAGGTACTTTCTCTTCCAATGTGTGCTGTAGAATGCAGCACGCATTGAAAGAGGAAAAACGAGGAGAAATGAAAACATTTCTCCTCGTTGCACCTCGCTACGCCACCCACAGGGTGGTGTAGCATTCTGACGCATTTCCAGATTTACGATTTCTCGTAAATCTGGAAATGCAACAGTGCACATGGGTGTAGCGTGGGAACACCCACAGCAACACCCATGTCACGCCCCTAACACGCAAAGTGTGTGAACAGGGGCGATATTTACAAGCACAGGTTAAGTCACGCAGGGTGACTTTACCTGTTTTTGTACATATCACTTGGCAGGCTGCGCCACCGGTGCGTCACGCAACGTGATGCACCGGCGGCGCAAAGGGCTTGTAAATCTGCCCCACAATGTCAAGAAATTCCCTGGAGGAAAAAAAAGGTCTTTCAATTTGAAAAATGATATGACAGCGTAAATCTAAGTATAGTTTTCTCACCTGGCACGTAAAGGTTTTTAATTTGATATCTATATTAGACTCAGAAGACACAAACGTTTTTCTCTGTCCTTTGGATGTTGTTTGCTATTTGTTGTCACAGTTGGATGTGTGCCACCTTTCCTCTCTCTGTGTCTGGCAGACATTTTTTGTATGATGAACCCTGTCAAGTTTTTTTTTAACCTACTGCCTTTTTTCCGATGTTAACTTTCAGGTCCTCACTACACTGGCCAAGGTAATCCCTCACAAGGTAAAGAATCTGTAATATGACATTATTCTGCGTTCCTCATGTTGGAATGGGAGACAACGTGGTAATCTGCATGTTATCCCTGTTCTTATATTTTGTTCAAAAACCTTAATTAATGAAGAAAAAAGTATTATGTTTTCAACAGTAAGACTTCATACAGAAAACCTCAGAAAATAATATGTATTACAATCCATAATCTTGACACGAAACAAAATATTCAACAACACGATAACAATTTGAATCATTTGAATGTATATTAATAATCAATACAACATAAAATTATCTAAACGAAACTTTTTATAATTATCCTCTCTTCTGATGTGCACAACCTCAGAAAGACGTGTTTGTTCACCCACACGAGTTCCACTAGGTTTATCTGGTCAACATCATGTGGCAAAAAACCACTGGATGTGGCAATTGCTGTAAAACTTTAACTATGATGTGGCCTTAAGTGGTAAACTGTTATTCTTGCACATGGATAACCAATTCCAAAAGTCCGCAATCTGAACAGACAACACTGTTCATTCAGTTATTCTGTCCTTGACCACTGATTTATGATAATCTTCGCCAAACGAAGATGAAATAAATGGAACATGCAGTTTGAAAGAGATGTGAAGCCCTCCAATGTATTAAACTTTACCACAATATTGTCAGAACTCATATTTAAAGTGTCAGCATATCTTAATTAGCTATCTATGTATTGGATTCATTGTCTTTGTATGTGTAACTTGTTGTTTTTTGAATTCTCTCCTTAGTCTCCTGCCTGCCTGGTAAAATGTAGAATGTTATCTTTCAAAGTCCTTGCTGGACTCTGAAGCAGCTGGAACCTGGAGTGGGAGGAGATTATTTTCCTCCTGGAAAAAACCTGGATTTTATCTACATTTGGGGCCTGATTATGATGCCGGTCGGACTTTCGTCCGACCGGCACCGTGGTGGTAGCAGAACCACCCGACTAGCTGTCGGTGGTCCCGCTACCCGTATCACGATGCGACCGCCTTCAAGGAGGTCGCAATCTGTATATTTTGTGTTGCGGCATGTGCTGCGGGCTGCAGTCCAAAAAATACACTTTTGGAACATCCCTGCACCATGTGGCAGGCACCATGCGGTGCCTGCCCCATGGTGTAGGGATGTTTTGGGGGCACCATAGGTGCCCCCCAGAACCTATAGCGGAGGGCTAGAGGGGACAGGGGGGCCCGTTAGGGGCCTCCAAAGTCACTTTCCGCCTGCCTTTTCATGGCAGGTGAACCGCCATGAAAGGGCAGGCGGAAAGGGACATTGTAATCCCTACTGCGGTGCCTGATCAGGCAACGCCGCTATTGTAGGGATTACAGTCCCTACGATGCGCCAGATGCATGGTGGATGGTCTCTCCGCCAGCCCACCATCCGCCCGCCATCATAATGCGGTGGGCGGACCTGCAGGGGCAGATTGCAGTGGGACCGCCACCGATGGCCTGGTGGTGGTGGTACCACCACCATCGTAATCAGGCTCTAGGTGTCCTGGTCTTACCCCAATGATACAAAAAGTTATCGACCAATATCCAGATTGCAAACATCCTGGAAAAGGCGCTTAATTCAGAATTAATGAAGTTTATTGATTCTCAGAATATCTTGGATATCACACAGCATGGTTTCAGGCCGCCCCACAGTACTGAATCAGCCTTGTTGGTTGCTATAGAGGAGATTAGCACACAAGTAGACTCTGGTGGACGGGCTGCACTGATTCTCCTCGACCTCTCAGCTGCTTTCAATATGGTAAACCACTCTGTGCTAATAAACAGGCTTGAGAGGGTCAGGGTTAAAGGTGTAGCCCTCTCCATCCTGAGGTCTTTTCACTCTGATAGAGAAAACTGTATGGCTCTTGGAGATTTCACCTTAGATTCACTCTGTCTGCCTTGCGGAGTCCCCCAGGGATCATCTTTATCACCTACCCTTTTCAACATTTACGTGGCACCACTGGCCAAACTTATCCGATCCTTTGGCTTTGCCGCTGTGCCATATGCAGATGACACTCAAATTACAGTGTCCATCTCCTCTGATGCCAATGTGGCAGCGTCTAACTTTAGAGAATGCATGGTTGCATGAAAACTACCTAAAACTTAAATCTGATAAAACAGATGTTATTCTTTTTGGTGCTGATCTGTCCTTTTAGAATTCTTCCTGGTGGCCTCCATCTCTTGGCAACCTTCCTTGTCCAGTTCAGAAAGTAAAAAACCTTGGAGTATGGGTTGATGACCAACTTTGTTTCTCGGATCACAAATATAAGATTACATCCTCTTGCTTTCATTTCCTCAGGGTTCTGAGGAAGGTGTTCCCTTTTATTCCATTAGATTTGCAGAAAAAGGTAATCATGGCATTGATTCTGTCTAGGATAGACTATTGCAACGCACTGTATCTAGGCATTTAAATGGAGTATCAGGTGAAACTTCAATCACTTCAGAACGCGGCTGCTCACCCAAGTTTTAAAAACCCCTAAGTTTAGCTCGATCTCTAAGGGCATACGTGACCTTCATTGGTTACCAGTCACTGAAAGAGTTAAATTCAAAGCCCTCTGTATTGCTTACAAAGCCCTGTATTCTACTGGTCCTGCGTATTTTCAACAGCACATCTCAGGGCATGTACTGAATCGCAACCTGCAATATAGCACAGCCAAGCTAGCAGTAGTCCCCAAAATTAAGAGGTCCAAATGAGGAGGTAGACGCTTTTCGTTTTTAGCGTCCACTTTGTGGAACTCTTTACCCATTGCATTAAGGTCTCAATCCAATATATCTACTTTCAGGAAAAATGTTAAAGACTTATCTTTTTTCGATTCTTTACCGGCTGATCCTTTCATTTTATCCAGCAGGAATGCTTAGCGTGAAGACACCTCAGGTATTTGCACGCATTACAGTATTATAATATGAAATGAAAGGAAATTGTGTGGATATCCCAAACTTCTTATTTAGTGATGAGGATGTGATACCAAGATTACATTTGTATTTTTGTATTTTTTGTGGAATTGGAAAGTGCTTTGAGGAATGGAAACGTCAACACAATGTTGTGGCGCCTCTCTCAAGATTGACGCTACCCTGTCATCATATCTGTCTGTTTCCTGCTTCTACAGTGGTGCTGTGATGGAGGGCTGCTCTGGCCTTGAGATTTGGGAAAGCACCTTACCGGTTTCCCCACTCGTGCCCGTTCTTTGGTGCTTACTCTCGTGCCTGTGCCATCACGTGTGCTCACAGCATTGAACTGAGCGCTGGAGTGCTGGAGTTCCGTGATGTCTGTTTCACTCCTAGGGATCTTCTCGTTGTTGCATGCATGCGCACCATCACCTGTATGATTTTGCTGTTGATGGCGTCACCTTTCTTGGAATGCTGTTTATTTCTGGGTTTTCTGGGTTACGTGAGGCATTGTGATTTTGGTGCAGTGACTGGCTGGCCCTCGCGCTCATTCTTCTTGACAGTGTGTAGCCGAGGGCATCATCGTCTCAGATTCCGGCTGGCAATTTATGACACTGCTTATCTTCTAGGGTTTCGACCCATGTGACCTTTTGCGGACCCACCGCCTCTGCTGAATATCACAGGATAACCACAAAGTGCACCGACGCTTAATAAGAAAGCAGCAGCAGCATCTCTTAGTCGATATGGCGCTGTCCTGCTCTCTCACTTTATGCAACGCATTGCAGTGCAGCAACTTTAGTTGATGCGCTTTGTTGCATGAAATAATAATAAATTTGGCCCTTGGTGTTGCTCATATTTACTGTGTTTGTGTCTTGCTTGGGTGAGCCAGCAAAGAATTAATTTAAACTTTTCCGTCTCCGTCAATAGAAATGGACTCCATGCTGAGGTATCTCTATGCCGCAGTGTGATCTTGGATCCATCGCCTATTTGTGACTACTCTTCTGCTTGCATTTTCATTTGTCCATCTCCCTTGCTGAAAGTCTGGGCGATGGAGGTGCATTCGGTTTTTTTGGGTGACTGAAAAAAACAGCGTATGTTTTTTTGTACTTCGCTTGCTTGCTTTCCAGTTTTACCTGCATGTGATTACTTTATGTAACTTGAGTTCATATATATATATATATATATATATATATATATATATATATATATATATATATATATATATATATATATTCACTGAAAAAACCATAGGTTTTAGGGACAGTTATAGTTATTTGGACATTGCACTCGTACAAAACCCGTGAAATTCCCCCGTTATAGTTAGTCCAGCTAACTATAACTCGCGCCCCGCAATGCACTGCTGATGACGTCACATATTACATCACTCATGACATGGTCAGTGACATCACTGATGACATCACTGATGACATCTCAAATGACATCACTGATGACATCACTGATGACATCATCCAGTGACTTTGTGTTTCTGTAAAGTTTAAATATTTTTAATATATATAGGAAAAGACGTATTGAAGAATGAGTGGGTGTGTAAGTGTCTGTATGGATGATTTAGTAGGTGGTGACTGACTCTATAAGTGAGTGATTTAACGTATCTTACTGAATGCATGGGTTAGTGACTAAACTGGGTGAATGTCTGTATCCGTCTGTCTGTTGCTGTGTAAGTGGCTGCATGTGTTTGTGAATAGCTACATGAGTGTCTATATGAGTTATTGAATGCTTGTGTGAGTATCTGTATGGGTGCCTGAGTGTTTGTGTGGGAGGGGTGTGTGCGACTCTGTGCATAGATGTGTGAGTGGGTGATTCACTGGGTGGATGGTTTAAAGAGTGCATCTGTGATAGACTGTATGGGTGGGTAAGTGTGTGTAAGAGTGTGTTAGTGAGTGAATGTATGTCCCAGTGGTACATGTGTGAGTAACTACATGTGTGAAAGGCAGTATATATGTGTGTTGGAGTATATAAATAGCTATAAGCAAGAGTGAGTGATTGTGATAGTGGCTGTATGGATGAGTGTGTGCTTGTATCAGTGATTGTATAAGAGCGTAAGAATGTGCTAGTATTTGTATGAGTAAGTGAGCTGGTGTGTGTATAACTGTATAGGTGAGTAAATGGTAGTGTGTTTAATTATTTGCATGACTGACTAGGTGTGTGAGTACCTCTATGGATGAGTGGCAGTGTTTGAGTGTCTATATAGGAGTATGAGTGCATATGATAGATCCTGTACTGAGTGACCGTAAGTATGAGTGACTGTACGGGTGAGTGAGTGGATGTGTGCGTAGACCTAAGAATCAGTGAGTGGGTATGTAGTTATTGGTGTTGGAGTGTCTATGGTTTTGCGAATGGCAGTCTGTAATTTAGAGTGGGTGTATCAAAGGTTATATTAGGGTGTGAGAAGATGCATGAAATTATCACGTGGATGATGTCATCAGTGATGTCATTTGAGATGTCATCAGTGATGTCATCAGTGATGTCACTGACCATGTCATGAGTGATGTAATATGTGACGTCATCAGCAGTGCATTGCGGGGCGCGAGTTATAGTTAGCTGGACTAACTATAACGGGGGAATTTCACGGGTTTTGTACGAGTGCAATGTCCAAATAACTATAACTGTCCCTAAAACCTATGGTTTTTCAGTGAATTTCAAAGGTTTTTTAAATGCTAATTTGTAACTATAACGTCCCTGAAACCTATGGTTTTTTCAGTGAATTTCAAAGGTTTTTTAAATGCTAATTTGTAACTATAACATGTCTGAAACCTACGGTTTTTTCAGTGAATTTCAAAGGTTTTGTAAATGACAATTTTTAAATGTATTAATTGTTATATACATTTTTTTCATACTGATTTCCAAATTGTTTAGAAACAATTTTTTTTTACATATTTTATTTTTTAAATTACATTATACATTACATTACAAAAAATACTTTCTGAGAATGAATTACTTTAGTTTAAATACTTTGCACATAGGCAATAGACTTTTTAGTACAGTAGTTACAGTTGTTGCAATGGGCAACACATTTTCAAACACAATGCAACATTCAGCTCAATGTGAATTTCTAGTTAAATGCAATTAGTTACTTTATGGATTACTTTTTCTAACCACAGGACTGGATCCTAGATTCAGTCCTGGGACATCTCCTGTAAACAGTTGAGTAAAAGCGTTTTGGTTACAGTAGTGATTTTTAAGGAATATTATTGTATTTTAAAAGTTGACACTTAGAAACTTTTTCTCATAGAATCACCAATGTTATCCTATGGAAGGAAATTCACTTAGCAGGTAAAAACTGTTATCGTTACTTTTTCTTACTCAGTGTTGGATCCTGGATCCAGCACTGGTGCATCTCCTGTAAACAGTTGAAAGAATGCGTTTAAGTCATACAGGCGATTTTTAAGGAATATTTGTAGTTTGTGAAAATCGACACTTTGAAAGTTTTCTGCTGAAAACCAGACAATGGATTCCTATGGAAGAAAATATAAGTTACTGGTAAGTACGGTTAAAATTACTTTTCAGGGTCAGTGCTGGGCTAAAAGATGCAGCACTGGGTTCGCTCCTGATAACAGGTGAGTAAATTGGAATTCGTACTTTGGTTTATTTTAGAGGAATATTTTAAAGTTCCAAAACTCCACACTTTGAAGAATTTCCAAGTGAAACCAGTCAATGTTAGCCTATGAAGGAAATTCAAGTTACCGGTAAGTACGGTTAAAATTACTTTTCAGGACCAGTACTGGGCTGAAAGATGCAGCACTGAGGTCTCTCCTGATAACAGGTGAGTAAATCGGAATTCGTATTTCGGCTGATTTTAGAGGAATATTTTAAAGTTCCAAAACTCCACACTTAGAAGAATTTCCAAGTGAAACCAGTCAATGTTAGCCTATGAAGGAAATTCAAGTTACCGGTAAGTACGGTTAAAATTACTTTTGAGGATCAGTACTGGGCTGAAAGATGCAGCACTGAGGTCTCTCCTGATAACAGGTGAGTAAATCGGAATTCGTATTTCGGCTGATTTTAGAGGAATATTTTAAAGTTCCAAAACTCCACACTTAGAAGAATTTCCAAGTGAAACCAGTCAATGTTAGCCTATGAAGGAAATTCAAGTTACCGGTAAGTACGGTTAAAATTACTTTTCAGGACCAGTACTGGGCTGAAAGATGCAGCACTGAGGTCTCTCCTGATAACAGGTGAGTAAATCAGAATTCGGATTTCGGCTGATTTTAGAGGAATATTTGTATTTTTCAAAACTCAACACTTAGTAACTTTTTCAGCAAAAAGCAGGCAATGATATCCTATGGAAGGAAATTCAAGTTACTGGTAAGTACGGTTAAAATGACTTTTGAGGATCAGTACTGGGCTGAAAGATGCAGCACTGAGGTCTCTCCTGATAACAGGTGAGTAAATCGGAATTCGTATTTCGGCTGATTTTAGAGGAATATTTTAAAGTTCCAAAACTCCACACTTTGAAGAATTTCCAAGTGAAACCAGTCAATGTTAGCCTATGAAGGAAATTCAAGTTACCGGTAAGTACGGTTAAAATTACTTTTGAGGATCAGTACTGGGCTGAAAGATGCAGCACTGAGGTCTCTCCTGATAACAGGTGAGTAAATCGGAATTCGTATTTCGGCTGATTTTAGAGGAATATTTTAAAGTTCCAAAACTCCACACTTAGAAGAATTTCCAAGTGAAACCAGTCAATGTTAGCCTATGAAGGAAATTCAAGTTACCGGTAAGTACGGTTAAAATTACTTTTGAGGATCAGTACTGGGCTGAAAGATGCAGCACTGAGGTCTCTCCTGATAACAGGTGAGTAAATCGGAATTCGTATTTCGGCTGATTTTAGAGGAATATTTTAAAGTTCCAAAACTCCACACTTAGAAGAATTTCCAAGTGAAACCAGTCAATGTTAGCCTATGAAGGAAATTCAAGTTACCGGTAAGTACGGTTAAAATTACTTTTCAGGACCAGTACTGGGCTGAAAGATGCAGCACTGAGGTCTCTCCTGATAACAGGTGAGTAAATCAGAATTCGGATTTCGGCTGATTTTAGAGGAATATTTGTATGTTTCAAAAATCAACACTTAGAAACTTTTTCAGCAAAAGCAGGCAATGATATCCTATGGAAGGAAATTCAAGTTACTGGTAAGTACGGTTAAAATGACTTTTGAGGATCAGTACTGGGCTGAAAGATGCAGCACTGAGGTCTCTCCTGATAACAGGTGAGTAAATCGGAATTCGTATTTCGGCTGATTTTAGAGGAATATTTTAAAGTTCCAAAACTCCACACTTAGAAGAATTTCCAAGTGAAACCAGTCAATGTTAGCCTATGAAGGAAATTCAAGTTACCGGTAAGTACGGTTAAAATTACTTTTGAGGATCAGTACTGGGCTGAAAGATGCAGCACTGAGGTCTCTCCTGATAACAGGTGAGTAAATCGGAATTCGTATTTCGGCTGATTTTAGAGGAATATTTTAAAGTTCCAAAACTCCACACTTTGAAGAATTTCCAAGTGAAACCAGTCAATGTTAGCCTATGAAGGAAATTCAAGTTACCGGTAAGTACGGTTAAAATTACTTTTCAGGACCAGTACTGGGCTGAAAGATGCAGCACTGAGGTCTCTCCTGATAACAGGTGAGTAAATCGGAATTCGTATTTCGGCTGATTTTAGAGGAATATTTTAAAGTTCCAAAACTCCACACACAAGAATTTCCAAGTGAAACCAGTCAATGTTAGCCTATGGAAGGAAATTCAAGTTACTGGTAAGTACGGTTAAAATTACTTTTCAGGATCAGTACTGGGCTGAAAGATGCAGCACTGAGGTCTCTCCTGATAACAGGTGAGTAAATCGGAATTCGTATTTCGGCTGATTTTAGAGGAATATTTTAAAGTTCCAAAACTCCACACTTAGAAGAATTTCCAAGTGAAACCAGTCAATGTTAGCCTATGAAGGAAATTCAAGTTACCGGTAAGTACGGTTAAAATTACTTTTGAGGATCAGTACTGGGCTGAAAGATGCAGCACTGAGGTCTCTCCTGATAACAGGTGAGTAAATCGGAATTCGTATTTCGGCTGATTTTAGAGGAATATTTTAAAGTTCCAAAACTCCACACTTAGAAGAATTTCCAAGTGAAACCAGTCAATGTTAGCCTATGAAGGAAATTCAAGTTACCGGTAAGTACGGTTAAAATTACTTTTGAGGATCAGTACTGGGCTGAAAGATGCAGCACTGAGGTCTCTCCTGATAACAGGTGAGTAAATCGGAATTCGTATTTCGGCTGATTTTAGAGGAATATTTTAAAGTTCCAAAACTCCACACTTAGAAGAATTTCCAAGTGAAACCAGTCAATGTTAGCCTATGAAGGAAATTCAAGTTACCGGTAAGTACGGTTAAAATTACTTTTCAGGACCAGTACTGGGCTGAAAGATGCAGCACTGAGGTCTCTCCTGATAACAGGTGAGTAAATCAGAATTCGGATTTCGGCTGATTTTAGAGGAATATTTGTATGTTTCAAAAATCAACACTTAGAAACTTTTTCAGCAAAAAGCAGGCAATGATATCCTATGGAAGGAAATTCAAGTTACTGGTAAGTACGGTTAAAATGACTTTTGAGGATCAGTACTGGGCTGAAAGATGCAGCACTGAGGTCTCTCCTGATAACAGGTGAGTAAATCGGAATTCGTATTTCGGCTGATTTTAGAGGAATATTTTAAAGTTCCAAAACTCCACACTTAGAAGAATTTCCAAGTGAAACCAGTCAATGTTAGCCTATGAAGGAAATTCAAGTTACCGGTAAGTACGGTTAAAATTACTTTTGAGGATCAGTACTGGGCTGAAAGATGCAGCACTGAGGTCTCTCCTGATAACAGGTGAGTAAATCGGAATTCGTATTTCGGCTGATTTTAGAGGAATATTTTAAAGTTCCAAAACTCCACACTTTGAAGAATTTCCAAGTGAAACCAGTCAATGTTAGCCTATGAAGGAAATTCAAGTTACCGGTAAGTACGGTTAAAATTACTTTTCAGGACCAGTACTGGGCTGAAAGATGCAGCACTGAGGTCTCTCCTGATAACAGGTGAGTAAATCGGAATTCGTATTTCGGCTGATTTTAGAGGAATATTTTAAAGTTCCAAAACTCCACACACAAGAATTTCCAAGTGAAACCAGTCAATGTTAGCCTATGGAAGGAAATTCAAGTTACTGGTAAGTACGGTTAAAATTACTTTTCAGGATCAGTACTGGGCTGAAAGATGCAGCACTGAGGTCTCTCCTGATAACAGGTGAGTAAATCGGAATTCGTATTTCGGCTGATTTTAGAGGAATATTTTAAAGTTCCAAAACTCCACACTTAGAAGAATTTCCAAGTGAAACCAGTCAATGTTAGCCTATGAAGGAAATTCAAGTTACCGGTAAGTACGGTTAAAATTACTTTTGAGGATCAGTACTGGGCTGAAAGATGCAGCACTGAGGTCTCTCCTGATAACAGGTGAGTAAATCGGAATTCGTATTTCGGCTGATTTTAGAGGAATATTTTAAAGTTCCAAAACTCCACACTTAGAAGAATTTCCAAGTGAAACCAGTCAATGTTAGCCTATGAAGGAAATTCAAGTTACCGGTAAGTACGGTTAAAATTACTTTTGAGGATCAGTACTGGGCTGAAAGATGCAGCACTGAGGTCTCTCCTGATAACAGGTGAGTAAATCGGAATTCGTATTTCGGCTGATTTTAGAGGAATATTTTAAAGTTCCAAAACTCCACACTTAGAAGAATTTCCAAGTGAAACCAGTCAATGTTAGCCTATGAAGGAAATTCAAGTTACCGGTAAGTACGGTTAAAATTACTTTTCAGGACCAGTACTGGGCTGAAAGATGCAGCACTGAGGTCTCTCCTGATAACAGGTGAGTAAATCAGAATTCGGATTTCGGCTGATTTTAGAGGAATATTTGTATGTTTCAAAAATCAACACTTAGAAACTTTTTCAGCAAAAAGCAGGCAATGATATCCTATGGAAGGAAATTCAAGTTACTGGTAAGTACGGTTAAAATGACTTTTGAGGATCAGTACTGGGCTGAAAGATGCAGCACTGAGGTCTCTCCTGATAACAGGTGAGTAAATCGGAATTCGTATTTCGGCTGATTTTAGAGGAATATTTTAAAGTTCCAAAACTCCACACTTAGAAGAATTTCCAAGTGAAACCAGTCAATGTTAGCCTATGAAGGAAATTCAAGTTACCGGTAAGTACGGTTAAAATTACTTTTGAGGATCAGTACTGGGCTGAAAGATGCAGCACTGAGGTCTCTCCTGATAACAGGTGAGTAAATCGGAATTCGTATTTCGGCTGATTTTAGAGGAATATTTTAAAGTTCCAAAACTCCACACTTAGAAGAATTTCCAAGTGAAACCAGTCAATGTTAGCCTATGAAGGAAATTCAAGTTACCGGTAAGTACGGTTAAAATTACTTTTGAGGATCAGTACTGGGCTGAAAGATGCAGCACTGAGGTCTCTCCTGATAACAGGTGAGTAAATCGGAATTCGTATTTCGGCTGATTTTAGAGGAATATTTTAAAGTTCCAAAACTCCACACTTAGAAGAATTTCCAAGTGAAACCAGTCAATGTTAGCCTATGAAGGAAATTCAAGTTACCGGTAAGTACGGTTAAAATTACTTTTGAGGATCAGTACTGGACTGAAAGATGCAGCACTGAGATCTCTCCTGATAACAGGTGAGTAAATCGGAATTCGTATTTCGGCTGATTTTAGAGGAATATTTTAAAGTTCCAAAACTCCACACACAAGAATTTCCAAGTGAAACCAGTCAATGTTAGCCTATGGAAGGAAATTCAAGTTACTGGTAAGTACGGTTAAAATTACTTTTCAGGATCAGTACTGGGCTGAAAGATGCAGCACTGAGGTCTCTCCTGATAACAGGTGAGTAAATCAGAATTCGGATTTCGGCTGATTTTAGAGGAATATTTGTATGTTTCAAAAATAAACACTTTGAAACTTTTTCAGCAAAAAGCAGGCAATGATATCCTATGGAAGGAAATTCAAGTTACTGGTAAGTACGGTTAAAATGACTTTTGAGGATCAGTACTGGGCTGAAAGATGCAGCACTGAGGTCTCTCCTGATAACAGGTGAGTAAATCGGAATTCGTATTTCGGCTGATTTTAGAGGAATATTTTAAAGTTCCAAAACTCCACACTTAGAAGAATTTCCAAGTGAAACCAGTCAATGTTAGCCTATGAAGGAAATTCAAGTTACCGGTAAGTACGGTTAAAATTACTTTTGAGGATCAGTACTGGGCTGAAAGATGCAGCACTGAGGTCTCTCCTGATAACAGGTGAGTAAATCGGAATTCGTATTTCGGCTGATTTTAGAGGAATATTTTAAAGTTCCAAAACTCCACACTTAGAAGAATTTCCAAGTGAAACCAGTCAATGTTAGCCTATGAAGGAAATTCAAGTTACCGGTAAGTACGGTTAAAATTACTTTTGAGGATCAGTAC